>ML776768.1:25338-36270 GCA_009831015.1 Picea engelmannii
GATGGACTCAAGTCAACCACTACCAAGATTGGCTAGAATCTAGAATCTAGATGGTTGATGCTTGAATGATTAATCATTGATGAACTATGTAGTATGGATGCCATTTCTATCTATATTGATGTACAAATATGCATGTTTTCATAGATTCTGCAACTAATTTGTCTTTCTACATGTTTTTTGAATATAAATGCAATATATATATATATATATATATATATATATATATATATATATATAAAACAGACGCTTCCGGGATGCTTTGCTTCCGAGGATTTTTGGAAAATGACGCTTCCCACGCTCCCGCTTCCTAAAACGCTCCCACTTCGTGCAACACTGGTGTGGCTACTCACATAGCTAACATAAATTGTTAGTAGTGTGACAAACATATAAATGTCTAACATACAACGGCGGTATAACTACCATTAAAATACACTCATCATTTCCTCCCTGCTGAAATTGTTCCCAATTTTTGGATGTTGATCTTGAATCATGTGTTGAAACCATTGGATTCTCCCCTCTTAGTGAAACACTCTTCTCCAAACCCGTGCCTTGACTTGCTTTAAAGTTGGTTGCATATTTGAAAATGTGCTTTAGGATTCATTGTGTTAATTTTCTAATTCAGTGCCTGGATAAATTATTTCCTTGTGATTTCCTTGCTGAAAATTAGATTTGCAGCTCACATAATAAAATATGCTGACTGAATAATTAATTGAATAATTAAATCAGTGGAAGTAACTGGAAACCAAACTTCACACATGCACATAGAAATTCTGCCCTTCAAATCAACTTTTCATTAATAATGACTCCAAGTTTACAAGGGCTCCCAAACTGGAAAAATTTGCCCACTAAGAAAAGAATCAAATTACATCAAAACCTGGTTGTTCTGGCCCTCAGCTAAAGAAACCCTCTGCCCGATCTGCCCAGATCTGCCTGCTGGACACTCAAATCTGCACTAGATCCGCCTGTTGGTCCTCAAATATGCAAGATTTGTCTGTTGGTACCTCAGATCTTCACTAGATCTGTTCAATGGTACCTTATCTTTGCACTATATCTGTCTGTTGGTACCTTAGATCTGCTAGATCTGCCTGCTGGTATCTTAGATCTGTTAGATTTTTCCACTGGTACCTAGATATGCAAGATCTGTCCGTTGGTACCTCAGATCTGTTAGATCTCCTCGTTGGTATGTCAGATCTGCTAGATCTGCCCACTGGTACCTCAGATCTGCACTAGATCTGTTCGTTGGTACGTCAGATCTACTAGATTTGTCCACTGGTACCTTATATATGCTAGATCTGTCTGCTGGTACCTTAGATCTGCTAGATCATTCGTTGGTACCTCATATCTTCTAGATCTGTATGTTGGTACCTCATATCTTCTAGATCTGTATGTTGGTACCTCAGATTTACTAGATCCGTCTGCTGGCTGCATGGCCCTTAGAAATTGTACGACCTCTGCCTCCCTGCTAGATAGTACGACCTCCACGAATTTTTGTTTGCTGGGTTGTTCTTCCACTTGGTGCTACTGCTTGTTCTCTTTTCCTTTGGACTGATCTTTGGATGAAGCTCCTTTATCACTCTTACTGAAATCTCTTTAAGCAAAAGTCCTTCTTTGCTCTCTTTATGAGTCATTCACTTCTTGAGCTGATCTCTAGATGAAAGTCCTTCTTCACCCTTGTTGAGATCCTCTTGAGTCACAGTCCTTTGTGTCTCAAGCACTCAAGGTCTATTAAACAAAAGTCCTTCTTCTGCTCTCTCTTGAGTTGTGTGTCTTTCTCTTTCATTTAACCTTGCTTTTATAAGCTTGAGTTGTTGACCAAATCCATATCCCTAATCTCCAAAGTGATTGACATTTGAGATTAGATCTCACCTCACTTGAGATCAATGGTTGAGATGCATCTAATTCACTAATGCAATTAACCTTAGCATTTCATTAGATTAAACTCACTTTTTCTTATAAAAACACTTTACTTTAATAATTCCTTTAATGAAAGTAAATTACTAAGGTTGAAGGCTTTGGACATCTTCCACACATCTAGACACCTAGACCTGTGCAGAAGTAACCGTCCGATGCTACAAACATCAACACTCCCTCTTAGCAAGGAAGGTACTTCTGGAAGGGCTACCTAGAATTGGCTGTCCCTTTGATCCTGGCACAATGTCCCACTCATCATCCTCTATCATGGCATCTTGATATACCTATTGGTCTGCTGCCTCTTCGATGACGTTAATCATTAGTGCCATAAAGTTTGGAAACTTCTTTGGAGGCCTGCTCTTCCTAAGTGTGCTCCTAGGAGCCTCAACATTCTCCTGAGCATGCTTCATAGCCCTGGAAGAACTGAAGATGGACCGATCCTTTCTCTTCGTAACCCCATTCTGTTGAGGGTTGTATGAGACTGTCAACTTCCTCTTGATCCCTGCCTCCTTGCAAAAATATTTCAAGTCATTCGAGGTGTACTCTCCCTCATTATCCGACCTCAAGACGTTGATCCTCTTCCCTGTCTGGTTCTCCACCTGGGCCTTGAACTCCCAGAACTGATTGAAGACCTCATTCTTGGTCTTCATAAAGAAGATCCAGGTTTTCACGGAAAAGTCATCATTCCATGACAGGAAGTTAGACGCTCCATCCAACTTGTCTTCAAACCCGAGACTAGTTGCTGTGATCTTCTAGATCTGAACTACTAAAAAATGTGCCTTGTCCTTTAAACACGGTAAATTGAATAATTTGTGCTTAGTCTTTCAAGCACCCACGGAAATTTCATTGTTGGTTTATAGATATGTAGAGATCTCCTTGCAGATCTGACAAATTTGCTCCACACTGTCGTGGATTTGTGTTTGGTTCTTTAAACACCCACAACTGCAAATAAGATCTAATAGATTTGTTGCTGTATAACTTGAAATTGGCCTCCCTCTCAAAGTGAAAGCTCTGATACCATGTTAATTTTCTTATTCAGTGCCTAGATCAATTATTTCCCTGTGATTTCCTTGCTGAAAATTAGATTTGCAGCTCACAGAATCAAATATATTGACTGAATAATTAACTGAAATAAACAAATCAACTGGAAACCAAACTTCACACATGCACACATAAATTCTGCTTTTCAAATCAACTTTTCATTAATAATGACTCCAAGCTTACAAGGGCTCCCAAATTGGGAATATCTTCCCACTAAGAAAATAATCAAATTACAACAAAACTTGGCTGTTCTGGCCCTTAGCTGAAGAAACCCTCTGCCCGATCTGCCCAGACCTTCTTGTTGGACACTTAGATCTGCACTAGATCTGCTTGCTGGTCCTCAAATATGCAAGATCTGCTTGCTGGTACCTCAGATATGCTAAATCTGCTTGTCGATACCTCAGATCTGCACTAGATCTGTCCACTGGTACCCGAACTCTCTACTAGATCTGTCCATTGGTGACTCAGATCTACTAGATCTGCTTACTGGTACCTCAGATTTGCTAGATCCGCCCGTTGGTACCCAAATATGCAAGATCTGTCTGCTGGTACCTCAAATCTACTATATCTGCCCGCTGGTACCTCAAATCTGCTAGATCTACCCGCCGATACCTCAAATCCGCACTAGATCTGTCCGCTAGTACGTCAGATCTACTAGATCTGTCCGCGGGTACCTCATATGTGCTAGATTTCTCTGTTGGTACCTTAGATCCGATAGATCTGTTTGTTGGTACCTCAGATCTGTTAGATCTTCCCATTGGTTGCATGACCCCAAAAATCGTATGGCCTCGCCTCTTTGTTGGATAGTATGGCCTCCACGAATTTCTGGCTGCTGAATTGTTCTTTCACTAGGTGCTATTGCTTGTTCTCTTCTCCTTTGGACCGATCTCTGGATGAAGCTCCTTTATCACCCTTACTGAGATCTCCTTGAGAAAAAGTCCTTTGCTCTCTCTACGAGTCATTGACTCCTTGAGCTGATCTCTAGATGAAAGTCCTTCTTCACCCTTGCTAAGATCCTCTTGAGTCAGAACCCTTTGTGTCTCAAGCACTCAAGGTCTCTTGAGAAATGTTATCAAAATCGGAAATTGGACCAGACTGATCGACCCCAAAAATGCAAAACTGGACTAGACCAGTTGACACCAAAAATGCGAAACCGGACCGAACTAAAAAAATTAGGAAAAAAACTGGTCAACCAAAAACTACATAAAATATTCAAATTAAAAAAAAAACATATATATTCATGTGCATCAATATGAATCCAAACCATTTATACACAAATATGCAAAGATTCACATTTATATAGCAAGTAAGAGTGCATATAACCAAAATAGCACCAAGTGCAATACATATTTGAAGTTTTGAACTAAAATACATCAATAAAGATGCTCTAAATGCTCTCTAGAGTCCAAAAATAAGCATAGTATGATCCTAGAATCTAGATACTACTAATCTTTAGAATCCTCATCAGAATCCTCATCCTCTTCATCCTCAACATGAATAGACCGAGAGCTTGCTATGTATCTCATCTTGTCTCGTGGGATCAGGAATCTTGCACTCAATGCATTTGTACAATCCCTCTTTTACCTCCCCATGTGCTTCAAAATATTTTGTATAATGGTACCTTGAAGGTTCAAAAGACAAAAAATATTCATCAATTGAAATTTGAATTTGAATCTTTTGCTAAGCTTTTTTAATGAATAACAAAACTTAGAAACTTTGAAATTACATACCTTGGGTTTAAGTGATAGCGAGCTATATGTAAAGGTCTATGGAGTTGTTTGTTCCATCTTTCATCAATGCTTCTCCATAGAGGAAAAAACTTTTGTCTTTTATCCCCATACGCTGCCTTGATTGCCTCTTTGGCCTGATCCGTGGCCTCATAAATAAAACCCATGCTAGGTTTATCACCATCCACCATTCACAACACTTTCACAAGAGACTTACTGAATAGCACTATCTTATCTACCTTTTTCTAGAAACTTTTTTCGAACACTTTGTCAATTACCTCTTTCCGTTCATCTTTTTTGCTCCACCAAGATGCATTCCATTCATCATGAGAAAACATCTTTTGCAAATTGGATTTTTGCTGAACAATGGACTGCAATGAAAGAAAGTTTGTTGCAAATCGCGTAATGGTTGATCGAACAAGATCTCTACCCCTAGTGTTTTTCCTCATCAGGTTCAAAACCCATGTGTGGTTGTAGATGTACCTGGTTGTGAATTTCGCTTCTTCCACACACTTCTTCATCCACTCAATTTTACCAATATCCTCAAGCATGAGGTCGAAATAGTGGGTTGCACATGGAGTCCACCAAATCGTGTGGTGTTTATTCTCCAACATCCTTCCCACTGCAACATAGTTGGATGCATTGTCTATTATCACATGTACAACATTCTGAACCCCCACCTCCACAACTACTTGATCCAAAAGATGGAATAATAATTGTGCATTCTTCACCTGATCAGATGCATCCACAGATTCAAGAAACATGGTTCCATGTGGGCAAGCAATTAAGAAATTGAGAATGGTGCGAGATCTTCCATCAGTCCAGCGATCGGACATGATTGTGCACCTTGTTTTAGTTCATGACTCCTTGAACTCTATGAGGTATTCATTTATTCTTTGGACCTCATTTTGTAAAAGTGACTCCCTGATATCATGAAAACTCGGGGCTTTGAAGCCTGGACCACATGGAACTATAGCATATATCATAGGCTGATAATATGGAGAATTAGTAGCATTGAATGGTATGTTTACATCATACCACCATCTAGCAATGCATTCCCAAGCAAGTTCCTTCTCTATCTTCTTCCATTTAGCATCAATGGTGGGTTGAGAGCTAGGGGTGGGGTGGGGTACAAAGAAAGAGTCAAGTCCTTTGCGTGCTCTCTTCAAACTTGATGCACTAGGGCCACCGGAAGAAACATTTTTAAGTTCATCTCGTTGTCCCACTCTCAATCCAACAGGAAAATTAGAGGATTCTTCAAAACTAGGAATAGTAAAAGCATCATCATCTTGACTTTTCCCCACATCTTTTTTAATCTTCTTGGCCTTAGCTTTATCTGCTTGGTAGGATTCAAGAAGATTTTGTATCTCCAAGTTTAATTCATCAGATACTTTTGTGCAACCTTCTACTTGGCCTTTTTCACATGCTAAGTGTTCTTTTATCCTATGGAGACCCTCACATTTAATTGTCTTCCCACAATAATTGCATACTTTATGGTTTTTTTTCATCCAATTGGCAATGAGCCCATGCTGGTACCTTCTTGTTTTTAGGGACGTTGGACATTTTTTCAGCAACAAACAAAAATCTGCAAATAAAACCCTAAGATTTCTTAATTTCTAGGAAAAAAATCAACATTTTTAAAGAGAAAAAGAGAGGAATAAGAGAAGCTTTGACATACCTTCACAAGAAGTTGAAATATGGAGAAGAAGAGAAGCTCCCAACAACAAAAAAACCAGCTCTCTAACAGCCCACATAAATCTGGAAATTAACCACCAAAACGTTGGCAAAACCAGCCCCAAAACAGCCCAAGAATATCTCTTGAAACAACTCCAAATTTGCTGCAGAAAATCAGCCCAAGAGATCTCCAACTGAACCCTTCAACCAGCTCTCCAAATCTGCCCAAGAACTCCTTCACAAAATCCCTGCAAACATCTCTCCAAAACCACCAAAGAAACTCAACTCAATAATTCCAAGGAGCTCAAATGAATAGTGTGAGTGAAATATAGGGGGGGTCTTTAAATAGGTTTGAGGAGGGCCTAAGGTTAGTTGGTAGGCCCCCTCAACCTAATTTTTTTTTTCCTAAAAAAATTGAAATCCACCCTATTATCCCCCCATGCCTAGGGATAACTAAGGAGATGATGTCTTGAGGCCCGCATGTTGTAGACATGGAGTGCCGAGAGCTAGGTGATGGACACAACCCATATTGTGCAAACGTAGCCCTTCTTCTCCACCACACATCACCAACAACATAGTGACGTCCACCACATTGGCTTGGCTCCCAGAGGACAACAGGTCTTGCGTCATGAGGTAACAAGTCTGGTCTCATGGTAAGTGTCACTTTAATAATTGAAGCATTTGAGCATGTTGCAAAGGGTCCTCTCTTGATTGTGAAGCGTTTGATTGGAATTTATACCTTTTGCCTTATTTCACCTTGGTGGTTGACATGGTTTCCTAGCAAGTGGGTCACCCTCTGGGTCTCCTTGAAGGGTCATTGTACCACTCTCGCTCATACTTACCACTTTACATACTTCTTCCCCTCCGTTTCTCACCTTTTGGGTTTTTCGGTTTACTGACCCCAAGAAGGGCTTGTACCTCGTTTCATGGGAAGAAGGGGCTAAAGGCCCAGAGGTGTTGTAGCTGGCAAAAGTTAAGAGCCATAAATGATCCTTCTAGATACTTGCCCTAAAGGTCTTGAGAGCATTGAAGCGCTTCTCCATAAAAAAATGAAGGACCTGTAAAAAGAAAACACATAATTAATAAATGTCTCGCTTGTTGGGGAAATGCATTTTGTGGTGTCTTTTACTTTCTATTGCATATGACACTCGGTGTGTTTCTAACTTCAAGTGGCATTGCGATACTCTTTACTTTCCATTGCACATAGTACTCAATGTTCAGACCCATCGCACCAAACGCTCTTCATCTTGAGGCTTGATGTCTCACTTTGAGGCCTAGCGTCACCCTTCTAGGGCATGACGTCACCCTTTAGGGGTTTTAATTTAATGTTATTTTCATATTTGCAAGATGTAAAAGGAAATTAGAGGGTCGACCCTCTTCCTATTTTGTTGTTGACATTTTAAGTGCGCAAATAAGTTTAGTGACCTCATATAAATAAAGGTCACCTCATTTTCATTTTATCATCATCACTTTGAGAATTACATAAACTCTTGGCTGAAATTTTCGCCCTACTTGGGTAATTCACTATCTCTCTTTTCTTGTGCAAATGGACGCTGCTCTTGTCTATTGGTGGAAGAAAGGCTAGCTCTATCTCTTGGATGCTTGTTCTTGGCAATTTTGGTGGAATATCTTTGATAAGTAAGGGTTTTTCATCTTATCTCTTGGATTAGGTAACAAATTTTTACGATTTTGTGTGTTTCTTCTTGATCTTAGGTCATTTTGTCAAACCCTTGGAGGAGTATAAAGGAATACACCCTCCATCAAGGAATTCTCTTTTATTGTTATTGAAAATGATTTTTTCAAATGATTGCTACAAGGAGTAAAAAGGCTTACACCCTTGTAGCAAGACCTTGCTAAGGTTTGTTTACTCTAGGAAGTAAAAAGGCTTAAATCCCTAGAGGAGTAATAAACCCTAGCTTTTAACAAGAGACTCCATAACCCAATAGATGAGGCACTAGTCTATTTGCATTGGAGATTGAATATTCATGCATTGGTAAACATGAATTTTGAGATTTTGAAATTGTTCAAGTTGGATCTAATTTCTACATGTTATGAGCTATCTTGTGCCCTAAGGGCATCTTGATTTGCCAAGTGATTGAGCTTCCATAAAAGACATTAAGCTACAACCAATAGGGCTGCAACAAACTCACTTTCTCTTATTGTTTACTTACTTTTCTACTGCTGAAATTTACTTGTAAGCCTTGATAATTGTTCTACTGATTATAAGTTGTTGTTTGTGTTGAGATTGGATAGCAAGGAAGGTCTTCACCATGCATGGAGTCCTAGCATGGAGGAGGACAATGAAATTTAGCCAAGTTGATGTGTTAATCTTTTTCTTAAAGTTGTACTTAGGAAAAAGTACATTGAATAGGTTATATTTTAATGATGACTTAATGAGTACTTTTTATAATAAGTTGTGGTCTTTTAATCTTGACCATTGATCTCATAAGGTGTGTGAGCATTGAGGATCAATCTTGGCCCTCCATCCTTTTGGAGATAGTGTTTCTCACTTGCTCATTGAGTAAAAAGGAGATAGACTTGGTGAGGGGCGCATTATGCACAAGAGAGGGGCGATTTTTTGAAGAGAGAAAGAGGAGAATTGCTTGAGGGTTTGGAGAGAGAGTTTGCAGGGAGACAAAGGAGGCTTCTACACTGAGATTGACACACATCATCAACATTGCAGAGGTCTTTTCCTACAGATACGAGAGCAGCAGTACTAGGTGATGCAGAACCCACGCAGGCAGCCGTACAGGTACGCAGAGGCTCATGCAGGGGTGTCTTCTGGCACAATTGGCTCAGGAGGATTTGCATAAAGGGGCCGTACATTTGTTGAGGAGGTTTGGCATTTGGTTGGGCCAATTTTATTGTAAGAGATCTCTATATTTTCCTTCTCAATAATAATAAAATCCAAATCTGCTTCACTGGTTTTCCCTCCGGGGTTTTTCTAGGGACGAATTGTCCAAAAATTACTTGTGTACATGTGATGTGATTGCTATTATCTTTTACTGTTAAGTTCCTGGTTATTATTTTCTGCTGTGTATTATTTATTTGTGAAGAAAACCTGGCATAATCAGTTAACAGAAAAATTAATTGGTTTAGTGAACTGGGTTTAGAGAAATTTCATAGTTTGGGTGGTTTACTTGTTGATTTTAGTGGCTAGAACTTGCTGCTGTAACAAGGGTTTGCTACAGCCATAAGACTGTTATAATTACTTGCTGATAACATTCTCTAACAACCCTCTTTTACCATCAAAGTCTTGGTTTAAATATTAGAAGATTGCCTACTAATTGCTAGCTTGATTTTCCAACATCAAACACTTGATTTTGATGGTTCAATTTGCAGCTATTATAGTTTATTTACTGTTGATATTTATTTCCATACTGCAGCAATTTTGGGACAACAAAGTTTCTTGCTGATTCCCCATTGGATTTGAGGCTTGTATCATCATTTATTGTCTTGTTTGGGCAAGTCTAACATTGTTTTGCAGGTACGCAACATTGACTACCATTTACCATCTCACAAGACTCTTTCCTCAAGCCTCATTCTCATCCTTGACCTTGACCTATAGGGGAACTTTTCAAGCTCTTTGCTTCTCCCATCGCAATCCCCCTAGGGTCACCCGGGAGGCCTCCCTTGTGTTGGACTTGTCCTTCACTAAAATGAGGGGGACATCTATTGAGGTGACAGTGATAGTTGTTCCCAGTTGTGTTACACATTCGTGGCTTGGGTTGGGCTTTGACCAAACTACAGATTGTGCGATAACATGCCCCTTTAAGTGCACTGTATGGGTGTTGTATGGAACCGGTTGGTTTCATGTTTTTGGCCGGTTTGGTACGAAATCAGCCAAAAACGGTTCCAGGTCACCGGTCTGACTGTTTTTGCTCAGATGGCCGGTCCAGCCGACCGGTTTTGCCGGACCGAGCCAATTTTAATAACAATGCTCTTGAGTTGTGTGTCTTTCTCCTTCACTTAGCCTTTGCTTTTATAAGCTTGAGTTGTTGACTGAATCCATAACCCTAATCTCCAAAGTGATTGACGGTTGAGATTAGATCTCACCTCACTTGAGATCAATGTTTGAGATTCATTTAATTCACTAATGCAATTAGCCTTAGCATTTCATTAGATTAAACTCACTTTTTCTTATAACAAACACCTTACTTTAATAATTCCTTTAATTAAAGTAAATTACTAAGGTTGAAGGCTTTGGATGACTTCCACACATCTAGACACTTAGACCTATGCGGAAGTATCTGTCCGATGCTACAAACATCAACACTTAGAATGCATGTAAATTGGGTCCTGAGGCTTTTGTTTATGACAACCTCTTAGATAACTGAAGAATAGTTACCAAACCAACATAAAGGTCTAAGTAAATTTTTTTAACAAGTCGACCATTGTGTGACCACTGATATGACTATAAATATTTGCTAAAATAGTATCCTAAAATAGCATGTCAATACAACATATAGTGTCAATGTGACTAACATTAAAATGTACTCATCTTTTCCTCCGCACTTAAGAGGAAATGCCCCCAAGTTTTTGATGAACATCTTCAATCAGGCATTTGGAACCTTGGATC
>ML776768.1:36370-83135 GCA_009831015.1 Picea engelmannii
ATTAGTTCCTCTATATAATAGCTATTTGTTAAAGAAAATCCACTTATCTTGAAATATTTGATATTCATGCATCTCATGACATTGTTATTTTTATTTTCCAATCATGGGCTGAGTATTTATTTTATTTTGAGTGTAGTTTCTTTGTGATTTGTGTTACAGTTGAAGGTGCACAACACTTGTCCAGATGAGCTAGATGCTGTAGCTTCTAGATTGCAAGAAACAACAAGGTCAGTGGTAGTTGGGCAGATTGGCCGGACCTTCATACTATATAGACCTAGTCCTCGTAAGGTTCCAACATCAGAGGAAAAAAAGAAACAACAAAGGCCGCAAAGAAGAAGTATTGCAAAATCTGCAGGATGGGTATGATTCTTTCAAGTATCTGATTAACATGTGGTTACATATCTATTCAGTTATGCTTAACTCCATTTCTGGATGTTGATATGGATGCAGAAGAATAGGACAACTTAGGATTGATTGGCAGAGGATGTTCGACTTAAAAGATGAATCTCAGTTTAGTCAACCAAATCTGCTTCATATGATCATCAATTTTGTTTTGCTGTATGGTTCAATTCTGCTTATATGGAGACATTCATTGACGTGTTTCATTAATCACAACTGAATTAGTCATTTTATTTTTGGGGAAAGTAATCTAGGAGAGACTTACAGCCTCATGGAAGTATTTGAGAAGTCAAACCTGTTACTTTAGTTTTCAGAAAGAAAATATCCTTGATGTGCCAATCTCTTTCCAAAGCTTCATTGTGGGTTTCAGATAACTTGTGATTGAAGCAGTCTGGTTCATAGTTTTGCAGTTTGTCTACACGATTTAATGTCTTGGCATGATAGTTGTTTTGGAAATTATACAACACAAAGTTTTCTGTAACATGAACAGCAATTCATAGCACGCAGATAAAAAGATGCCAGGTATGTGCGACTCCATCATGCAGTGGCTTTTTAAGAGGCATGGCTTATATTATATATTAATATGTCGAGGAAAGATGCTTTGTTAATTTTGGCATCTTTGTGTAACCCAGGCTGGCTAGATGCTCAGCTGGGGTATGATTTTAAGGTGCAGATAATTTATAAGAGGACTCTAGGTTTTTACCTTTGACATTCAATCTAGAATTCTTTTGAAGGGCGTCTATATTAGTCACTACTCAATTTCAAGGACTAAATAATATTGTCACCGACCTCTTATTCTAATTGTACACTGTAGGGGAAAAACATGGCATGGATCATTACATAGAAGTCTGGCATTTGTCCAATCATCCATTAACCTTTATTTTGTTACTATTTTTTCATCCTGATGTCATGTATATGGAGTTTGCATCAATCTTCTGTTCAATGTTTTATCTTTGTTGTTTATTCTTTTTTGGCACATGCAACATGCAGTAACTTTAGTTACTTTATCATGTTTCTACCTTATAATTGCTTTCTTCTTAATCATATGCTTGTCCACATTAGTGGCATATGGTTTGTTTAACACTTGATTGGCACAGCTGTTATAATGCTATACTGAAATTGCCTTCATATGAAGAATTTTCCTATTTATTTCTCTCGTTAAAAAACAGTGAGATTAAACTCTAGTAACTCATAGAATTATGTGTTTTCGATTGTTATATTCACTATGAAATCTGGATATGGCTAGTGGTTTAAATATTTTGTGAAAGATCATTCACCATGAATTCTGGATATGACTAGTAGTTCAAATATTTTGTGAAAGTTCAATAATTCAGAGGATATTAGTTGGGCACCTTTTTATTAGCTTGAAGTTGAAAACACTGCAGAAATTGTATTGAAGGTCCAATAATATGTGTCAGCATTTATAGGGATTTTGTAGTATCCACTATTACTATTGTTTAGAAGAATTTTAGTCTCGAAACAGCTGGGATCTTATAATTGTCTGATTATCTTGGCTGAGCTCATGCTTACTAATCAAGTGATTTCTTTTGCTTATATGCCAAAACCATAGAAGAAAACATCGGAATCGGCAAAAAATCGGCAAGGGTCTTGAAAACATCTTATTGGAAAAATCGGCGAAAAAATAGGAAAAAATCAGAAAAACTTGGCAAACGTTAAAAAATATATAATTTATTCATTTTTTTTCAAAATTTCAAACATTTTTCAATATATAAAGCAACAACAACATCATATAAACACATAGGCACATAAATATGGAGAAAGAATTGATATATATGATATAGTAGATGGCAAATAAAAATCGATACATCAAAGTCGTTACTGAAAGTCTGAAACCAATACAAAATGACATCAATGTATATGTCCCAAAACTAGCAACTAGCTATATGATATCAATGCCCTCTCCCCCTTTTACGGGGAAAGATCAGGGGATGTTTGCTAGGCCTTGATCTAGAGGCAAAAGGTCCTGGTCGTGCATCAACTATATGATGATCAATCGGGCTTTTAATCTGTGACCTAGGCGAGACAGGGCGATTTTTTCCAAAACAGGGGCGAGTTTTTAAAAAAATCATGATTTTTTGTTTAATAAAAATCGCGATTTTTATTAAACAAAAAATCGTTTCCTTGAAAAAATTGCGATTTTTCTTATTTTTTCCGATTTATCGGCGATTGTTTCTTCTATGGGCCCAAAACAATGCAATTTTAAGGAAGATGCGCCCAAGCATGGTGTGCCCTTCTCTTTTGTTGCCCAATCTCACTGAAAGCTTGCACCCTTACTCCCTAAAGTTTTGATGAAGAAACCCTTGCACATAACTGATGTGCTATCTCTCCATTAAAACTCTCCTCAAGGCAATCTGACAAGTGCAAGTCCTCCCTGCTATAAGTGTGCCCTCCTATAGTGCAACCTCCTCCAAGCAAGCATCAACACCACAAAACAATGGAAGCCAAAGCCTCCTAGAGCCATCCATGGAAGGAGGCGCCCTTGAAACACTCATCCAATGTTCTTCCATCTTCATCTCCATAGCTCTACTCTTTCTCTCCAAGTGAACATAAGAGTGAATGAGCCTCTCTTGGCCCTATGCGCCCTTCTTGAACCTCCATAAGGAAACCTAAAAGATGGATGGATGAGATCATCCCATCCCATCTCTAATCAAAGGTTGAGATCATCCCACAATAATCTCACTCACAAACCCACTTTGGGTTAAGTTCCTTAAGTTCACTTTATGTCTCCTAATTCACCCACAAAGTGAATTAATAGTCACTTTAGACTAAAATGACCAAATATCACTTTTGACTTAATCTCCGAAGTCGGTGAAATTAGACATAAAGTACAAGGTACATAGTACCAAAGTATTTCCCACTTGTGGTTAGAGACTCAAAACCACAAGGGGACCACTTCCCAAGGTACACAAATCTCAACACTCCCTCTTACCGAGGAAAGTGTTTCTCACCAAGCCCATCTTGTCTCTGAAGTAGACATGTTTTCCCCTTGGCAGGGCCTTGGTGAGAATATCTGCAATTTGCTCGTCAGTCGGTATATACTGTAACTGTACTGCCCCTCTCTGAACCCTATCTATGATGAAGTGGTATCTAATCTCTATATGCTTCGACCGGTCATGGAAAACTGGATTCTTAGAGAGTTTGATACAACTTTGATTATCATGGTGAATGACGGTCGGAGGCAACTCTTGACCAAATAATCCTACCAACATCTTACGAAGTCAAATGGCCTTGCAACTGGCCTGATTGGCTGCCATATACTCTGCCTTGACGGAACTCAAAGCAACTGACTTCTTTTTTCGGTTGTACCAGGAAACAAGTCTTGACCCCAATCCAAAACAACACCCTGAGGTGCTCTTCTTGTCAGTAGCACATCTTGCCCAGTCTGAGTTTGTATAGCCAACCAAACTGACTCCATCACCTCTGATATAGTCCAGGCCATAATCAACTGACCCTGCAATGTACCTCAACACATGATTTTGTTGAAATATTGTCACTGCAAAGAGTATTCTATTTTATTGAGTTATTATTCATTAGATCAATCCCCTTTTGTGGATTGATCATGTCGAACATTGTAATTGACCAAATCCCCTTTCACGGATTGGTTAAACCCTAAATATATTATGCAAATTGAGAAGTCAACCCCCAGGCTAATTAAAGTGGTTTTAACCACTAAGAAGACAAGTCGATCATGCCCAATGAAGAGACACCTTTCCAGCTCCTGCCAGTTTGTATAAATAAAGGAAGCCATTGCCTCATTTGATCACTCACTCAACGCACTCATCTAGTGCGCAAGTTTGAAGGACGCTGCAGTTGCCACTTGCCAGAAGAAAGAAGAGAGAGGTGCATTGCTCAGTGTTGGATATTCTCTAGTGTTTGGTTTATTGTCTTGGCATTGTATTGGCTATCTATATTAAGGAAGTTTTTGCTGGGTTTTCTCCCCCATGAGGGTTTTCCAAGATAAATGTTGTGGATTTTGTGATTGTGTTTCTCTCAGTGATCCTATCTATGTTATGGTTATCTAGTAAATTGAAAAGAAACCTAATGATAGCTTAAACCTTAACATGGTTTCAGCGCTAAGCTGAAGAAAGCATCTTTCACTGGATAAAGAAAAACATCACTGTTGTCGTACAAGAAAATTAGAGCTTTTTATTGAAGAGGAATTTCAGCCCAAAAATCATCTAGTAAAGTGCGCCCTAGCCTAGGGAACTCTTTGGCACCTTCAATGCACTTCTTCAGTGGAAAGAACTCCCAGAAAGTGAAACCCTGGTTTTCACCGGTACCAGAAAACCAGGAAACCATAACCAGTACTAGTACCAGAAGTACTAGTCCAGAATTTCGCTGGTCAAGTTTGAAGGGGAAAAATTTGGATTTTCTAAAATCTAACTGCACCAGGCTACTTGCCTCAACCAAGCGCACCTCCTGGTAATTTCAAAATTAAATTCTGAGCATTTTCAATTTTTGGTCATTTTTCTAGCTCCAGGTAAAGATGTCTGCAAGCACTAAGCTTGTTGACAAGCTAGAAGGTGTGGAGAACTTCCATTCCTAGAAGTATAGGATTGCACTCATTCTTTAAGAGAATGACCTAGCAAGATTCATCAAAGAAGATGTACCAGAACCTACCGATGCTGTAGATAAAACAAAACACCAAAAGGGCACAGTTAGGGCCAAGATAATCATTGCATATTCTATTAAAGATCACTTGATTCCTCAAGCGGCCTCAAAGAAGACCCTGAAAGAAATGTTTGATGCCCTAACTAGATTGTATGAAGGAAAGAACATCAATCAGAAGATGAATCTAAGAATTCAACTCAAAAGTACAAGGATGCAGAAAGGAGAGACAATTCAGGAATATTTCTCCAGAATATCACAATTCAAAGAACAACTAGAAGCAATTGATGATACTATAGATGAAGACAAACTTATAATGACAACGCTTGATGGTCTCACAAGACCTTGGGATGCATTCATCCAAACTATTTGTGCCAGAAAGGAGAAACTACACTTTGACAGTCTTTGAGAAGAATGTGTTCAAGAAGAAGCAAGAGTAGCTAACCGAGAAGCATTACTATCAAGAGATGAAGATCAAGCCCTAGCTACTCGTACTAAAGGAGGAAGAAAAAAGTCTTACTTCCATAAAGAAACTCATAAGAAGTCTCACCCCCAAAACAAATTCATACATAAAGAATCTCACCCTCTAAGGAGATTCCATAAGTTTCAGAAAGGTCCAAGAAGAGAAAACGATTTCTCATCCCACCAATGTTACCATTGTGACAAGATGAGTCATATTGCTAAAAATTGTCCTGCTAGACGAGAAGAATACAAGAAGAGAAACAAGAGGCACCATGCCCATAAACTTGAAGATCAAGAGCCACCCACAAAGATGATAAAATAATAGATTGAAGACTATGTCTTAATCTCTGCCCTCTTATGATCAATGTCACCTAGTGAGGACACTTGGCTCATAGACAGTGGTGCTTCCAAGCACATGGTAGGTCAAATATACATTCTCTCTTGCCTTACAGAAAAGAAGTTTCCCTAGAAAGTTACATTTTGAGATGATTATCAATACCCTATCAAAGGAGTAGGAGAATCAAAATACAAACTTGATTCAGGGACCCCAATGAAGATGAAGGATGTACTATATGTACCAGGTTTGACAAAGAGCTTTCTTTCTATCTCAACT
Organism: Picea engelmannii; assembly: GCA_009831015.1. Lineage (NCBI taxonomy): Eukaryota > Viridiplantae > Streptophyta > Pinopsida > Pinales > Pinaceae > Picea > Picea engelmannii. The sequence continues at coordinate 42,474 of ML776768.1, forward strand.
TTAGAGAAGAAAGGCTTCATAGTTGCCTTCATAGATGGAGAAGTTCTTATGTGGCCCAAAGGAAAATCATGGAAGAAACAATTGTTATTGGAAAAGAAGAAGGTGGCTTGTATAAGCAAAAGGGTCACTCAGAAGCAGCCTTGACCCATTCCATTGAGAATCCATGTGAACTTTGGCATAGAAGACTAGCTCACATCAACTACAAGGCATTACCATATGTAAGCAAGGCAGTCATAGTTCTACTAGAATTCAAGGTTGACCATGAAGGTGTGTGCAATGGATGTGCACAAGGAAATAACATCAAGAACCCTTTCCTGAAGAGAGACAATAAAATAAGAGTCCTAGAGCTCATTCACTCAGATGTATGTGGCCCGATGCCATCAAACTCCATCAACGGGTATGTATACTATGTTTATTTTATTGATGACTATTCTCACAAAACCTGGGTTTACTTTTTGAAATCAAAAGATGAAGTGTTCAGTAAATTCAAGGAATTCAAAGCCTTGATAGAGAATCTTTCTGAAAGAGAGATCAAGATACTCAGGGCACATAATGGAGGAGAATACACCTCAAAAGAGTTTGCAAACTTTTGCAAAGATGTCGGGATCAAGAGGGAGCTCACCACTCCCTACAATCCTCAACAAAACAGTGTAGCAGAAAGAAAAAACATAACTATAATGGAAGCAATGAAGATTATGATCCATGATCAAGATCTTCCAATGCACTTATGGGCAAAAGCAACAAAAACAACAGTATATGTACAAAACATATTGTCCCATAGTGCGCTTGGGTTCAAGACCCCTGAAGAAATGTTCTCCGGAAAGAGGCCAGAAGTAAGCCATCTCAAAATATTTGGCTGTCCAATATTTGTACACATTCCGAAAGAGAAGAGAACCAAGCTGGACCCTTCAGGAAAGAAGGGAATATTTGTTGGATACTGTGAGGTCTCAAAGGCCTTAAGAGTTTATATACCAGGTTACCATCATATTGAGATGAGCAGGGATGTAACCTTTGATGAAGATGCAACACTCAAGAAATCAAGAAGATGCCAGCTTGAAGAAGTATATGAAGAAGAACCTGTGGCTCCCAGAGTTGCAGAACCAATGAGGGAAGTCATAACTCCCCTTGATGAGGAGATTCTAGAAGATCATGACATAATAGAATCTCAAGAACCTCCCCAAGTGACGATCTCCCACAAGGGAAAGCCAGCCTGGGCTAGAGAACTTATTCAAGATGGAGAGAAGTATGGTGCCCTTGAAGGAACCATGAGACAAGTGAAGAAACCCAAGCCATTCTCCAGTTATATGGCTTTGATGTGTGATCTCTTAGAGAATGAGCCTACTTGCTTTGAAGAAGCCATTCAAAAGAAAGAATGGGAAGATGCCATGACAAAAGAATACTAATCCATTATAAAGAATGATGTATGGGAAATAGTTCCCAGACTAAAGAGCAAGGATGTGGTATCTTCCAAATGGATTTTCAAAATAAAACATGCTGCTAATGGAAGTATTGAGAAATATAAAACAAGGTTTGTTGCTCGTGGCTTTTCTCAAAAGGAAGGCATTGACTATGAAGAGATGTTTGCTCTTGTAGCCAGATATACTTCAATCAGAACCATCATAGCTCTTGCAGCTAAGATGAAGTGGAAGTTACACCAAATGGATGTGAAAACAACTTTCTTGAATGGTGTCATTGAAGACGAAGTGTATATAGAACAACTTCAAGGGTTTGAAGTTGAAGACATGAAGACTCATGTCTGCAAGTTGAAGAAGGCTCTGTACGGATTGAAGCAAGCTCCTAGAGCTTGGTATGGAAGGATTGACAGTTTCTTGACGAGCTTGGGCTTTACCAAAAGTAAAGTAGATTCTAACCTTTACTTCAAGGTTATGAATGATGAGTCTGTTATATTGCTGCAGTATGTGGATGACTTATTCTTAACTGGAGAAGAAAATCTCATCATTGATTGTAAGAAGAAGCCCACTATAGAGTTTGAGATGAAAGATCTTGGCCTAATGCACTATTTCTTAGGCCTTGAGGTTTAGCAGAGCCCAGAGAAGATCTTCCTTAACCAAGGGAAGTATATAGTTGAAATACTGAAGAGATTTGACATGTTGGAGTGCAAATCCATGAATACATCCATGGAAACAAAGTAGAAGCTCCTGGTTGACACTACGTCAGAATTGATTGATGCTACGTTGTACAGATAGATCATTGGATCGTTGATGTATCTGACGAACAACAAGTCTGATATATGTTTTGTCGTGAACACCTTGAGTCAATTTCTGGTAGAGTCCATACGTGTTCACCTGTTTGCTGCAAAACATGTGATGAGGTACCTTAAGGGTACATTAGATTGTGGTCTCAGTTATAATGGAGATCATGACTTCAGACTGAGTGGTTATACTGATTCAGATTGGGCTGGAAGTGTCTCTGACAAAAAGAGCACTTCAGGATGTTGTTTTAGTTTGGGGTCAACCATGATCTCATGGCAGAGTATGAAACAATCAAGCATTGCTCTCAGCACGACAAAAACATAATACATCGCTGAATGTTTCGCCAGTTGTGAAGCCATATGACTTCGGAAGTTGTTGACATGTCTATTCGATCTGGAGATGGAAGCAACTGCGATCCTATGTGATAACCAGAGTTGCATAAAGATGACAGAGAAACATGTGTTCCATGACAAGTCAAAACACATAGAGATCCGATATCATTACATTCGTGATATGGTGCAGAGAGGAGCCATAAAGCTTCAGTGTGTTAGCACAGATGAACAGGTTGTTGATGTGTTGACCAAGCCTCTATCTTGTGCAAAGTTTGAGCACTTTCGAGATAAACTTGGTGTAGTCCGAAAGGACCTCCCTCGAAAGGAGGAATAGTGTTGATGCCAGCCTAGTGTTGAAGATTTCCAGCTTCGTGCTGATGTTGTTGTGATGCCAGCCTCGTGCTGAAGATTTCCAACCTCGTGTTGATGTTGTTGAGATGCCAGCCTCGTGCTGAAGATTTCTAGCCTTGTGCTGATGTTGTTGAGATGCTAGTCTCGTGCTAAAGATTTCCAACCTCGTGTTGATGTTGTTGAGATGCCAGCTTCGTGCTGAAGATTTCCAGCCTAGTGCTGATGTTGATGATGCTCCAACCTTTGTGATGTGATGCTGTTGTTGTTGATGATGCTTCAACCTTTGTGCTGTGATACTGTTGTTGTTGATGTTGTATCAGCCTTGTGTTGTTATTGATGATGATGATGTATTAGTGTTACACTAATCCATGTTGATGCAGATAATGATGCCATTCCAGCTCCCTGCTATGGATGATGAGAAAAACTTCCAATGATTTATAGATATGCTAGTCAGTGTCCCAGATGTTGATGATGTTGTTGCCCTCTCTCTCTCTCTCTCTCCTGATGATGTTATAGAATACCCTTCTTGTTAAGGGGGAGTGTTGAAATATTGTAACTGCAAAGAGTATTCTATTTATTATTGAGATATTATTCATTAGATCAATCCCCTTTGTGGATTGATCATGTCGGGCATTGTAATTGACCAAATCCCCTTTTGCAGATTGGTCAAACCCTAAATATACTATGCAAATTGAGAAGTCGACCCCCAGACTAATTAAAGTGGTTTTAACCACTAAGAAGACAAGCCAACCTTGCCAAGTGAAGAGACACCTTTCAAGCTCCTGCCAGTTTGTATAAATAAAGGAAGCCATCGCCTCATTTGATCACTCACTCAACTCACTCATCTAGTGCGCAAGTTTGAAGGAAGCTGCAGTTGCCAGTTGTCGGAAGAAGGAAGAGAGAGGTGCATTGCTTAGTGTTGGATATTCTCTAGTGTTTGGTTTATTGTCTTGGCATTGTATTGGCTATCTATATTAAGGAAGTTTTTGTTGGGTTTTCTCCCCCATGAAGGTTTCCAAGGATAAATGCTGTGTATCTTGTGATTTTGTTTCTCTCAGTGATCCTATCTATGTTATGGTTATCTAGTAAATTGAAAAGAAACCTAATAATAGCTTAAACCTTAACAATTTTTCCCAAATCCAGTGAACACTCCTCGACTCTACCATATGCTGGTTGAGAGTGTTTCACGGAAAAAAAATGTCTGGTCGAGTGCTGACCATATACATTAGTGAACCGATCAACTGTCTATAAACTATAGCATCCACCAACTGAGAATCTAAAGCGCTAAGATTCTTCCAGTCGGTGACCATGGGAGTAGACACAAGCCTGCAATCCTCCATTTGAAAACTGCTCAAAATATCTGCAACATACTTCCCCCGTTCAAGGAAAATGTGACCCTTTCCATACCTCCATACCCAGGAAATAGTGCATCAAATCGATGTCATTCATCTCAAACACTGATGCAAGTCCCAACTTGCACTCAGCTATGAGATCCTCTACACCTGTGATGAACAAGTCATCCACAAACAAAATGAGAATGAGCGTGTCCTCACCTCTAATGATGTAATAGAGGTTAGGATCAACATTGCTCTTCTCGAAACCCATCTGAAGCATGTATGTATCAATGCGTGAATAACAAGCTCTGGGAGCTTGCTTCAGACCATATAGTGCCTTTCTCAAAAGGCACACGTGACACTCCCTCTCACTCACCTCGAATCCCTGTGGTTGCTCAATGTACACCTCCTCCTCTATAAAGCCATTGAGAAATGCAGTCTTTACGTCCATCTGATGTATCCTCCAACTCATCTTCGTCACTATGGCAATGATACTTTTGATCGAGGTGTATCTTGCCACTGGTGCAAATGTCTCATCATAATCGACTCTCTCTACCTGAGAGAATCTTCATGCCACAAATCGGGCCTTGTGTTTCTCTATGCTGCCATCTGCAACATACTTGGTTTTGTACAACCACCTGGAAGTCACAACTGACTTCTCCACTGGCCTCGAAACCACCTCCCAAATATCATTGCGCATAATGGAGTCATACTCCTCTAGCATGGCCTCTCACCAAACCTGCTGGTCAACTGGCTGCGCAAATGTCTGTGGCTCTGTATCTGAGATAATCGTCACCATAGCCAAATAGGACCCAAGTCTCACTGGTTCTTTTCTCTCTCTGAACTGTCTCTTGGGCTCTCCTACGTTCTCCTTGGCTTCCTTCAGGGTCTCCTGAAACCATCTCTGGTTTCCTCTTCCCTGAAGTAGTCAAAGGAGAAGTAAGATCTCCTTGCCCAAGAGTATCTTCCTCATGCCTAGTCTCAACACTCTGAGATCCTGAAGTCTCTGCACCCTCTGCCTGAACCCCCTGTGACTGTGAACTTGAAGCTGTGCAAGGTGACCTTGTCGCCCCTGAAACTGGTGTATCAGAAACCTTAGGCTGTGCTCTGTCTGAGACATCAATCTGTGCTTCTGCATCATGCTCAACATTAACTCTCAACTCGAGAGATCTCTAAAAATCCCTACCCTCTTCAAATCTAACATCTCCACTCACCACCACTCTTCGTAGTGATGGAATGTAAATCCGATAGGCTTTGGAGAATTATGAGTATCCAACTAGAATCCCTTGTTGGGTTGTGGGGTCTAGCTTTGTCCTCCTCTCTAAGGGGACATGAGAATAAGTCAAGCAACCAAAAATCCTGATGTGCTCGACATCGGGCCTCCTACCAGTGAAAGCCTCTTCATGAGTCATCTTCCTCAAAATCCCATGGGGGCTCCTATTCTGCAGGTAAACTACAACAACACTTGCCTCTGCCTATAGGTATAGAGGCAAACTCTGATCATGCAACATAGATCTCGCTGCACCTGTGATTTCCCTGTTCTTCCTCTCAACAACCTCGTTTTGTTGGGGGTTGTAAGGCACGATCATCTGTCTTTTGATCCCAACACGGGTACAAAAGTCCACAAACTCACTGGAGGAATACTCACCTCCATTATCTGACCGCAAGACCTTGATCCTTTTTCCTGTCTGGTTCTCCACAAGAGATTTGAACTCTTGGAACCTTTTGAAGACTTCACTCTTGGTCTTCAGGAAATAGATCCAGGTCTTCCTGGAGTAGTCATCAATGAATGTGAGATAGTACTCACGACCACTCAAGGACGCTCGAGACATGGGTCCACACACATATGTGTGTACTAAATCCAGTACCCCGGCTGACCTGCTGTCACTGCTGGGAAAAGAAGCCTCGGAAAAATTACCAAGCACACACCCTCTACACACATCCTGATGCTCTGAAATGAACTATGGCACTCCTGTCACAACCTCTCTCAGTCCTCCAAGAGCCCCATGATGAAGGTGAGCCATCTTCTGATGCCATAATTCACATCACTGACTGCTTTTATCGCTACTTGCTGTTAAAGCATGAAGTGGCTGAAAAAACAATCTGAATAGTTTCCCATCCCTCACTCCAATCCCTGCCCCGAGGTGAGACAAGACCCCTTAGGGTGTGTGAGGACCTCTGTCCCGCTGAAGGACACCTCAAGACCCCTATCCTGTAGGGTGGAAACTGAAATCACATTATTCTTCAACCCAGGGACGTAGAGAAAATCCTTGAACGAAATAGGTGGCAAACCATCTCTCTGAAAGGTAACTATGCCATGCCCAATGACTCTGACTAAGGTGTCATCACCAAGAGAAATATGCATCTTGACCTCTGTATCTCTGAGATCAATAAAATGCTCCCTCACAATAGTCATGTGGCTCGAAGCCTCGCTATCTATGTACCATATACTGGGTGTCATCTCAACTGAAGTGCAACAAATGAGGAAGGCACACTCCCTCTCAAACTGTGTCTGAAACTCTGCCTCCTCTACTGTAGCTGCCGAACCACCTTGCTTTTTCTTCATGTTAGGGGACATTGTCCAACATAGTGCCTCATCCTCTTACAAGCAAAGCACTTCACTTTGCTCATATCTCTCTTCTTCCCACTACTGCTCTCTCCTTGTGGCTTGGCCCCAAACTTGGGACCTGGTCGTGGACCCTTTCCGACCTTCTTCTTGCCCTTTGTCCAAAGAGAAAGATCCTCATCACCCTGATATGTCCGTTGCTGTCCAGAAGTCTTTGAGGTGAGTCTCGTCTCCTCCTATACAAAATCATCCCAAAGTCTCTCCCAAGTAGACATAAGCTCCCGAGCAACAATGCCTCGAACAAATGGACCCCATGGTTTGGTAAAGCTGTTTAAAATTGTCCTCACCATAAAGTCTGGGTCCACTAAATCTTTGACGGCTGCAAGCTCATCTCTGATCTGAGTGAATCTGCCAAGGTAATAAGTAACTGACTTAGTCTTGAGCATCTGAATGCTCCTAAGTCTCTCCTGCAAAACCATCTTTCGGTTTTGGTTAGAGCTCTGGTAAAGCTTGCACAATGATGCCCACATTTCATATGCAAAGTCTTTACCAATGAAGTGGAGTATGATGTGATCCCTCACTGCATCACATATAGTTCTCTTTGCCTTGTTGTTCCTCTTCCCGAACTCTGCCACCAACACAGGTGCAATGACAGGAGGAACAACAACAGGAGCCTGAACTATATCCCATAGTTCTAGGTCCTCTAGGACAAAGATAAGCCTGACATTCCAAGGAGACCGGTTGCTAGCTCTAGCTAGCCTATCCTCTGCTCGCATCTGTGACACTGACATGATTGCCCACTGTACTCACTCTGATGTTGCAATTGCAAAATAACATTGCTTCACTCCTGTCAACACGTGTGAAAAAATGCAGTAGAACTACAACCTCACTCCTAGAAATATAGGTGTGAAAATAGGTTGTGAAAAATCAGCCTCACTCCTAGAAAGTAGGTGTGAAAAATAGGTTGAGTAAATGTCCACAAACTGTCCTACAATTGTCCACAAAATTTATGCCAACAATCTGCTACAAATCACTGTCAAGTAGCTGACAAGAAATCTACCCACAAGTTGCCAAGAACTGTCTAGAAATGTTGTCCAAAAATCAACAAGATTTAGCCACCAAGGGCTCTGACACTATGAAGATTTTTTGAGGTCCTAACAGGCTGCCAACTAGGTCTGTCTTTGACCTCAGGTTGGCTTTAAGTTTCAACTGTCAAACACTTATTTGCGCTGTTTTATAGCAACAAACTGTTCATGAACTTTTTTGCTGTTTTAGTTAAGGCTACACATGCTTTAAAGTGCTATAACATGTAGTTTTGGCAACCAATAGGTTAGCACATGCATACCATAAATATGTAATGCACCTCTAGATCTTTATAACTAAAATAACGTTCTTCTAAACTCTAGCATACATGAAAATGAACAAAAAAGTTTTTGGTCAACATGACCCTGGACAAAACACCCCCGTTGAAACAAGTTTGGAATATGAATCTATATATGTGATGTAAAGAATGTGAGATATAACAAGTACATGAAATAAATGAACCTGATAAAATGGCAACCCCTCTCAAGCTGCTATACAAGTCCAAGAAGGAAGATGCGCCCAAGCATGGTGCACCCTTCTCTTTTGTTGCCCAATCTCACTGAAAGCTTGTGCCCTTGCTCCCTGAAGCTCTGATGAAGAAACCCTTGCACACAACTCCGAAAAAGTGTGCTACCTCTCCAAAAAAACTCTCCTCAAGGCAATCTGACAAGTGCAAGTCCTCCTTGCTATAAGTGTGCCCTCCTCCTATAGTGCGCCCTCCTCCAAGCAAACATCAACACCACAAAAAAATGGAAGCCAAAGCCTCCTGGAGCCCTCCATGGAAGGAGGTTCCCTTGAAACCCTCGTCCAATGCTTCCATCTTCCTCTCCAAGTGAACATAAGAGTGAATGAGCCTCCCTAGGCCTATGCGCCCTTCTTGAACCTCCATAAGGAAACCTAAAAGATGGATGGATGAGATCATCCCATCCCATCTCTAATCAAAGGTTGAGATCATCCGACAATAATCTCACTCACAAACCCACTTTGGGTTAAGTTCCCTAAGGTCACTTTATGTCTCTTAATTCACCCACAAAGTGAATTAATAGTCACTTTAGGCTAAAATGACCAAATTTCACTTTTGACTTAAATCTCCTAAGTCAAAGTGAAATTAGACAAAGTACAAGGTACATAGTACCAAAGTATTTCCCACTTGTGGTTAGAGACTCAAAACCAGAAGGGGACCACTTCCCAAGGTACACAAATATCAACAGATAGATTATATGTTACAATGAACATTTTATTGTGAAGTTAAAATCTAATTACTAAGAAAAGAGATAAATCAAGGTGAAATATGAATTGCGTTACAAGCCATCACATTATATTGTAAGTTATAAGTGAATTGTGAAAATGGACAAACAAGCAAAGGAATTGCATATATTATTCGTATTGACATGCATTTCAATATTTCGTATTGACATGGATTTCAATATTGACGTCAATGGCCTACAATGTGCCTATGCATGTAAACCTTAATTGTATGGTAGAGACCATATTGACTATCAGAAAAATCATTACCCTTAACATGGTTGATGAATAGTGGCTTGTTATTGGTGATTGAGTGGTCTTTGTTCTTTACATATAAAACGTAATTATGCAAGCTAGAGATGAAATGATAACATTTAAGTGCAATCATGATATGCTTTCTTAGCATTGGATTGCATCAATATGCACTGGGATGGACATATTTAGAACTTATATACTATGGGGATGGATTGTGTGATGAACCTTTCACATGAGATTTTTTTATTTTTTTCTAAGTTAAAAGCTTCATGCTATATTGAAAACACAAATAATATACAAAACTTGGGTAGATGGATGCTTACACAGTTTTTTGACATGACTAGTAGAAGAGGAATATGAGCTACTAAGCCATTTCGAAATTGCCCTCTAACAAGAGCTACCATATATATCATCTATTTGTACTGCAATTTTCATTACAATGATTACTAAGAGAGATGAACAAACAATGACACCAAGATGTCTACATAGTTATGCACCCTTGCTAAATCATAGGGTTGACTGAGTTGCATGTGTCTCCTACTAAGGCAAAATCGTAGGTGAAACACTACTTGTACAATTATTTAACTTTGAAGAGAGGGCTTGCTAACATAAATGCCTTTACATTGAGCCCAAATTCAAATAAAAGTGGCAATAACAATATTTGTCTAGCATATATTATCCCTCATATATTAAATCAATCTCATAAGTTTGTCTAGTTCATAGTATTTTAAAAAAGGCCCAGAATTCCCCTTTGTCGATTCAATCATCATCGATACCAAGACGAGCCTTACCTTTGGCAACACTTGGTTGCTCCATTTGCTCTCCCATTGCTCTTTTTGATGTGATATTCTCCATTAGGAACTAATATCTCCATCTTCATGCAAGAGCATCAAGATGCATTCCTAGTTGAAATAACACGAAGGGTCATTGATGATGTGAGCATGTGAAAGGAGAAGTATGTTGAAAGGTGCAAATAAAAATGTTGGAACATAGAAGAAATAACATGCTCAAAACTACAAGCATGAAAGAAAACAAATTGTATTGCGGATAAAGATGAAGATTCGGGTGCAAGAAGTTGAAAGGGTGTCGCTGTGGTGGTAGGTTGAACCAATAAATAATGAAGATGAACTATTGTGGTTGAGTGGTTGAGGTCATTGGAAGCCCAAAGGTTGAAAACATGGGGAATAAATCAATACAGTGAGAAAGAAATAGAGTTGGCTCCGAGGGATATTGTGTTGGTAGTTTGAGAGAGAGAAGTTGAACCTCCAAGAGAACGTAGAGGTGTCAATGAGAGGCATTGCCCAAGAGAGGAAGGCACAAAGAAGTTGCAAGGAGGATCAAGTAGATTTCTTGTTGGGAGACGAGAATTGAGACTTAGTTATTGGGTACTAGAGTGAGATAAACAAACCTATTTATCACAAGACTGACATAATATTTTTGCAATAGAATAAAATATATTGAGTAATAAATGATTGATGAGATGATGGTTTACAATGAGCCTCATGATAGTCACGAGGTGAAGTGGTTGTCTCTTGACCTTTCATTAATCTATTATTTATGATTTATGATTTATTAATATTATTTAGTTATGTTTGTAGCATTGCCAGTCCCTTAAAGATTTCTTTGTCTTCAAAGCACAGTAAATAGGGTTCTTTGTAGCTAAGCATGTTTCCTTGGTGGCATCATCTTTTTCTGGTTGTAGAGGTTTGACTTGGTTCTTGATTTGATTTTTGGTGATATTCCTTTGTATTGTGTGCATCATATTTTGAAGTCTTTTAACTTGGTTGTTTAACATAAAACCTTGATGCTTCTTGGTAACATACTTTGCTGGATTCTATTGTTGTATGTCTATGTTTCTTGCCCTTTTTTCATTGGTTGTAACAAACTTTCCTTGTGATGGGAGCTTTCAACCCCATATAAATTATAATGTTATCCTTGCTAGTTAAATTCCATGAACTGTTCTTGAAAGTTAATGTAACAAGTGCCCAATCACTTCAACCACTCAACACTTTGCACCATATCCATCTCATTGAGTGCTAGAGTGTAGAACTTGTTTGTAGTTCCAATTCTTGGATTTGAATTGAGACTTTATGACATTTGCCTACTTTGATGTTTCTTCCATCAACAATTGCAATTGTGAGGTCCTTGTTGGGGTATGCAAAAATGATTTGTTGTTTAACGACTTTGTTGCTTATACAATTATAAGTATTGTTGGAATCTACATGTATCACTACATTTCTATTTTTACAATTCCTCTAGCTTTCAAGGTCTTATGTTGTGATTTCCCCACCATGGTTGCTATTGAAATAATGTGACTGCAAAGTGTATTATTATTATTATTATTATTTGATATATTATTCATTGGATCAATCCCCATTGTGGATTGATCATGTCGGTTATTGTAAAAGGGCCAAATCCCCTTTTGCGGATTGGTCATAATATAATTGTAATAGGCAAAAGAAGAAGTCAGCCCCAAAATATATCTAAAGAGGCCCCAAAATATAATAAAGGTGGTTATAACCACCCAGGAGAAGAATTCGACCCTGCCAGTGAAAGGACACTCCCACACGTGCCAGTCTTGTATAAATAAGGAGGCTAGCACCTCACTTAGACACACACTCACTTGTTCATTGAGAGACAAGTTTTGGAGCTGCAGTTGGAGAAGAGAGAGAGAGAGAGAGGCGCATCTTTGGGAGAGGACATTCTGTACTTGTTTGAGTTATCTGTTGGCATTGTATTGGCTATCTATATTAAGGAAGTTTTGCTGGGTTTTCTTCCCCTAGAGGGTTTCCCAGGATAAATGTTGTCTCTTGTGATTGTGTATTTCTCAGTGATCTTGTCCTATGTTTCTGTTATCTATTGAAATGAAAAGAACTATAATAATGGCTTAAACATTAACATGGTATCAGAGCCAAGCTGAAGAGAGCATCTTTCACAAGAGAAAAGTGAAAAACGTTACTATTGCCGTACATGCAAATTAGGGTTTTTTGTTGGAGAGACAATTCAACCCTAAAACCATCTAGAAAAGTGCGCCCTCCCTCAAGGATCATTTTGGCACCTTCAGCGCACCTTTTTAGTGGCTAGATCTCCCGGAAAGTGAAACCCTAGTTTCACAAAGTACTAGAAGTACCAGAAAACCAGATTACCAGAAGTACCAAAAGTACCAGAGCACCAGAGGTACCAGAAAACCAGAAGCACCAGTCAAGAAATCCGCAGATCAAGTTTGGAGGGGTAAAAGTTGGATTTTCTCAAATCCAAGCACACCAGGCTACTCGCCTCAACCAAGCACACCTCCTGGTAAGTTCAAAATTTTATTTTGAACATTTTACCAGCTTCAAGTAAAAGATATCTGCAAGCGTTAAGCTTGTTGACAAGCTAGAAGGTGTGGAAAACTTCCATGCCTGGAAGTATAGGATTGGTCTCATTCTTGAAGAGAATGACCTAGCAAGATTCATCAAAGAAGAAGTGTCAGAGCTTGTCGATGCTGCAAAAAAAGGAAAGCACCAAAATGACACAATCAGGACCAAAAGAATCATTGCAGATTCAATCAAAGACCCCCTGATTCCCTATGTGTCATCAAAGAAGACTCCGAAAGAAATGTTTGATGCCCTAAACAAACTATATGAAGGAAAGAACATAAACCGGAAGATGAATCTTAGAACTCAGCTCAAGAATACAAGAATGCACAAAGGAGAATCAATCCAAGAATACTTCTCCAAAATATCCCAATTCAAAGAACAACTAGAAGCAATTGGAGATACTATAGACGAAGACGAACTTATAATGACGGCCCTAAATGGTCTCACAAGACCCTGGGATGCATTCATCCAAACAATTTGTGCCAGAACAGAGAAACTGAAGTTTGACAGTCTATGGGAAGAATGCATCCAAGAAGAAACAAGAGTAGCTAACCGAGAGGCTTTACTAGCAAGAGATGAAGATCAAGTCCTAGCTACTCACACTAAAGGAGGAAGAAATAAGTCTTACTTCCAGAAAGAGACTTATAAAGAGTCTCAACCCCAAAACAAATTCAATCATAAAGAATCTCATCCAAGGATATTTCAGAAGAAAGGACAACGAAAGTAAAGAGATTACTCATCTGTACAATGCTACCATTGTGACAAGATGGGACACATTGCGAAATTTTGTCCAACTAGACGAGAATAATACAAGAGGAAACAAAAGAGGCACCATGCCCATGCAGTTGAAGATGAAGAGCCACCTGCAAAGATGTTAAGAGAACAAATTAAAGAACATGTCTTAATATCGGCCCTCTCAGGATCGGTAACACCTGGAGAGGGCACTTGGCTCATTGATAGTGGTGCCTCCAGGCACATGACATGACAAAGAGATATTCTCTCTTACATTTCAGAAAAGAAGTTTTCTCAGAAAGTGACACTTGGAGATGATTACCAATATCCCATCAAGGGAGTGGGAGAATCAAACTACAAACTGAATTCAGGGAATTCAATGAAGATGAAGGACGTACTCTATGTACCAGGTTTGACAAAGAACCTACTCTCCATTTCAGCTTTAGAAAATAAAGGCTTCAGAATTGCCTTTATAGATGGAGAAGTTCTTATGTGGGCTAAAGGAGAATTCTTAAATGAAGAAATCATCATTGAAAGTGAAGAAAATGGCTTGTATAAGCTAAAGGGTCACTCAGAAGCTGCCATGACCCATGCCATTGAAAACTCATGTGAAATTTGACATAGAATATTAGCTCACATTAACTACAAGGCACTACCATACATATGCAAAGCTGTCACAGGTTTACTAGAACTCAAGGTTGATCATGAAGGCGTATGCAATGGATGTGCACAAGGGAAGACCATCAAGAACCCTTTTCCGAAGAGAGACAACAAAAAAGAAGGATTCCTAGAAATCATCCATTCAGATGTGTGTGGCCCAATGCCATCGTCCTCCATGAGTGGGTATGTATACTATGTATCATTCATTGATGATTATTCTTGTAAGACCTGGTTGTATTTTTTGAAATCTAAAGATGAAGTGTTCAACAAGTTCAAGGAATTCAAAGTCTTGATAGAGAATCTTTCTGAAAGAAAGATCAAGATACCCAGGTTAGATAATGGAGGAGAATACACCTCAAAAGAGTTCGTGAGCTTCTACAAAGATGTTGGGATCAAGAGGGAACTCACTACTCCCTATAATCCTCAACAAAATGGTGTGGCTGAAAGAAAGAACATAATGATAATGGAAGCCGTGAAGACCATGATCCACGATCAAGATCTTCCTATGTGCTTATGGGCAGAAGCAGCAATGAAAACTGTATATGTGCAAAACCGATTGTCCCATAGTGCACTTGGGTTCAAGACCCCGGAAGAGATGTTCACCAGAAAGAAGCCAGAGGTAAGCCATCTCAAAATATTTGGCTGCCCAGTATTTATACATATACCGAAAGAGAAAAGAAACAAGCTGGAACCCTCAGGAAAGAAGAGAATATTTGTGGGATACTGTGACGTCTCCAAGGCCTTCAGGATCTATATACCAGGTCATCGTCACATTGAGATTAGCAGGGATGTGATCTTTGATGAAGATGCAACGCTCAAGAAATCGAGAAAATGATAGCTTGAAGAGGTATATGAAGAGGAACCTGTAATCCCCAGAGTTGCAAAATCAGTGAGGGAGGTTCCCAGATCTGCTGAACCAGTAAGGGAAGTTGTGACTTCCCCTGATGAGGAAATTGTAGAAGATCATGATGTAGTAGAGTTTCAAGAACCTCCTCAGATGACGATCCTCCATAAAAGAAATCCATCTTGGGCTAGAGAGCTTATTCAAGATGGAGAGAAGTATGGTGTTCCCGAAGGAACCATGAGACATGTGAAGATACCTAAGCTATTCTCCAGTTATATGGATTTGATGTGTGATCTCCTAGAAAATGAACCTACCTGCTTTGAAGAAGCCATTCAGAAGAAAGAATGGGAAGATGCCATGACAGAAGAATACCAATCCATAATAAAGAACGATGTATGGAAAATAGTTCCCAGACCGAATAACAAGGATGTGGTATTGTCCAGATGGCTCTTCAAAATAAAACATGCTGCAGATGGAAGTATTGAGAAGTATAAAGAAAGATTTGTAGCTCGTGCCTCTTCTAAAAAAGAAGGCATTGACTATGAAGAGACATTCACTCCTGTAGCCAGATACACTTCGATCAGAACCGTCATAGCCCTTGCATCTAAGATGAAGTGGAAGTTACACCAGATGGACGTAAAGACAACTTTCTTAAATGGTGTTATCGAAGAGGAAGTGTATATAGAGCAACCTCAAGGATTTGAAGTTGAAGACATGGAGTCTCATGTCTGCAAGTTGAAGAAAGCCTTGTATGGATTGAAGCAAGCTCCTAGAGCTTGGTATGGCCGGATAGAGAAGTTTTTGACGAGCTTGGGCTTTACCAAGAGTAGAAAAGATTCTAACCTCTACTTCAAGGTTATGAACGATGAACCAATAATACTATTACTATATGTGGATGACTTATTCTTAACTGGAGAAGAAAATCTCATCACTGAATGTAAGAAGAGACTTGCTTCAGAATTTGAGATGAAAGACCCTGGCCTAATGCACTATTTCTTAGGTCTTGAGGTATGGCAGAGTCCAGAGAGGATATTCCTTAACCAAGGGAAGTATGCAGTCGAAATCTTGAAGAGATTCGACATGTTAGAGTGCAAGCCCATGAATACACCCATTGAAATGAAGCTGAAGCTGCTGGTCGATACTTCGTCAAAATTGATTGATGCCACACTATATAGACATATTATTGGATCGCTGATGTACCTGACGAACACCAGACCAGACATTTTTTTTCCATGAACACCTTGAGTCAGTTTTTGGTAGAACCTAGACATGTTCACCTTGTGGCTGCAAAACATGTGATGAGGTACCTTAAGGGTACATTAGATTGTGGTCTCAATTATGATGGGGATCATGATTTCACATTGAGTGGGTACACTGATTCAGATTGGGCAGGAAGTGTTTCTGACAGGAAAATCACTTCAGGATGCTGTTTCAGTTTGGGATCAAACATGAACTCGTGGTAGAGTAGGTAGCAATCCAACATTTCTCTCAGCACAATAGAAGCAGAATACATTGCTGTATGTTCTGCCAGCTGCGAAGCTATATGGATTTGAAAGTTGATGACCGACCTATTTGACCTAGAGATGGAAGCAACCACGATCCTATGTGACAACCAGAGCTGCATAAATATGACAGAGAATCCTGTATTCCATGAGAGGTCGAAGCACATAGAGATTCATTATCATTACATCCGTGACAGTGCAGAGAGGAGCCATAAAGCTCCAATACATTAGCACGAATGAACATGTTGCTGATGTGTTGACCAAGTCTCTATCTCGTGTAAAGTTTGAGCACTTTCGAGATAAGCTTGGCATAGTCTGAAAGGACCTTCCTCGAAAGGGGGAGTAGTTGCTATGATGAGACATCTCTTTCTTCCAGCTTCAGTGCTGTGACGTAAAGCAAGACGATGTGATGAGACTAGTACTGCACTTCCGGCTTGACAGCTGTGACTTAAAGCCAATCTAGTATCTTGCTTCGAACCTGATGGTTGTGACGTAAAACAAGACAATGTGATGAGACTAGTATTGTGCTTCCGACTTGACAGATGTGATGTAAAGCCAGTCTAGTATCTTGCTTCCAACCTGATGGTTGTGACGTAAAGCAAGACGATGAGATGAGACTAGTACTGTGCTTCCAGCTTGAGAAGCTGTGACGTAAAGCCAGACTAGTATCTTGCTTCCAACTTGAGTGCTGTGACGTAAAGCAAGACATTGAGATGAGATTAGTACCGTGCTTCCATCTTGAGAAGATGTGACGTAAAACCAGTCTAGTATCTTGCTTCCAGCTTGAGTGCTGTGACGTAAAGCAAGACGTTGAGATGAGACTAGTACTATGCTTCCAGCTTAAGAAGCTGTGAAGTAAATCCAGTCTAGTATCTTGCTTCCAGCTTGATTGCTGTGACGTAAAACAAGACAAGTACTGAGCTTCTAGCTTAACAGATGTGATGTAAAGCCAGTCCTGTATTATGATGAGCCAACCTCGTGCTGTGATGATGATGATGTATTAGTTTTATACTAATACATATTGATGCAGATGATGATTGCATTCCTTTGAGAATGACGCTGCTGCTGATGAAGAAAACTTTCGATGATTTATAGATACGCTAGTCAGTGTTCCAAGATGATATTGATGATGCTGTCCTCCTGATGCCATTGATGATAAAGGCCTCTCTCTCATCTGATGCTGCTATAGAATACCCTTCTTGTTAAGGGGGAGTGTTGAAATAATGTAACTTCAAAGTGTATGCTTATTATTATTTGATATATTATTCGTTGGATCAATCCCCATTGTGGATTGATCATGTCGGCTATTGTAAAAGGACCAAATCCCCTTTTGCGGATTGGTCATAATATAATTGTAATAGGAAAAAGAAGAAGTCGGCCCCATAATATATTAAATAGGCCCCAAAATATAATAAAGGTGGTTATAACCACCTAGGAGAAGAAGTCAACCCTACCAGTGAAAGGACACTCCCACACGTGCCAGTCTTGTATAAATAAGGAGGCTAGTGCCTCACTTAGACACACACTCACTTGTTCATTGAGAGACAAGTTTCAGAGCTGCAGTTGGAGAGAGAGAGAGAGAGAGAGAGAGAGAGAGAGAGAGAGATCTTTGGGAGAGGACATTCTGTACTTGTTTGAGTTATCTCTTGGCATTTTATTGGCTATCTATATTAAGGAAGTTTTGATGGGTATTCTTCCCCTAGAGGGTTTCCCAGGATAAATGTTGTGTCTCTTGTGATTGTGTATTTCTCAGTGATCTTGTCTTATGTTGCTGTTATCTATTGAAATGCAAAGAACTATAATAATGGCTTAAACATTAACAGTTGCATGTGGAATTATAGGTTTTTTTTTTTTTTCTTGGATGCTAGGTCATATTAGCATTCTTAAGATGAGGCATAATATATTTTGCAGTCTGTCCTGGTGTTTGTTCCTTTTGAGTAATAGTTTTTTTGAGACATGTCATCTTCATTTCTATTTTGTCGCTTGCATGAGATTATTGACAATTTTCTGTTATTATTGGATTTTGAATTGTATACTATAGTGATTTCATTTATTGGGTTGTAGACTTTTACTTCATTTCTTTCGTGATTTTTGGTTGACAAGTTGAGACTTACTGGTCGATTTTCCTAAGTTATGGGTTTTTATCGATAATTCATCTTGACTTTCAATTAGTGGACCAATCCCTTTTCTCTGCTCGTTAATTATCCTTGATGCGTTGTCCTTTTTGTTGATACCTCTTATTAAGCCTCACCATTGCCTTTCAGAGTTGTTGATTAACTTGTCAATTTTTCCGCTCAATACTTTTGGCGTATCTTCTATTAATTTGTCATCTTTATACGCTAATTCTTTTTGTGACTTATCAATCATATCCATAATTTTCATGGCGCTATTGGCTTCATCTTTATAATGATGAGAATCTAGTTGTAATTTGTCATTTTATCCACTTCGACAATGGCTTCTTTGTGGGACCTGTTGATGTTATTGCAGCTGCGAGAGGTATAAACCTCCACGTGTAACCTTTGACTAGAATGGAATATTTCAGAAGCAAGGGAAACCCTAAACAGATGTGTGAAAACCCTAGAAGACAAGTTGGCCTAGCAGAACAAATAATATCATAATATTATCTTCTAGAAAGACAAGTTGACTCCATAGGAAAAAGATAAACAAAAAATATAATTACTAGAAAGTCAGGTCAGCCCAGCTAGAAAAGTCACTTGACAGATTAATATAAATAGAGGACGTTTTAGCTCATTTGTACAGCTAGTCAGAGCACAAGTCTTGTGGAGAGCTGCAGTTGCAGCTGCAACTGCAGCTGTAAGGAGGAATAAGGGCACATGGTTATCTCTTGGTCTTGGTATCAGTCTCTCTCTAGCGCTATCAAGTGATATTCTTGGTGACATTTTTGGTGATATTCTTGGTGATTCTCTTGGTGATATTTTTGGTGATATTCTTGGTGATGTACTAGGTAAGTATGGCGCAAGTTTGAGAGAGTAGTGTAGTTGCAGCTGCTGCAGTTGTGTATGGTACTTGTTTTGTGGATATGGAGACTCTCTCTTGTGCGTTACCCTTGGAGGATCACTCTATTTTTCTTGAGTTGTTGCTGTAGTCAACAACTAGAGTTTATCTGTTTGTCCTAATATGGATTTCCAGAATACTTATGTCAAAGGTTAAAGGTGCTCGGGGGTGGCTGCATGCCTATGGTTGGGTGACAATATTGTGATATTTTCTATTGTAAAATGAGAACATCAATTATATTAGCATGGTCATCTCTTGGTCTTGGTATCGGTGTCTCTCTAGCGCTATCAAGTGATATTCTTGGTGATTCTCTTGGTGATATTCTTGGTGATGTACTAGCTAAGTATGGCGCAAGTTTGAGAGAGTAGTGCAGCTACAACTGCTGCAGTTGTGTATGGTACTTGTTTTGTGGATATGGAGACTCTCTTTTGTGTGATACCCTTGGAGGAGCACTCTATTTGTCTTGAGTTGTTGCTGTAGTTAGCAGCTAGGGTTTATCTGTTGGTTCTAATATGGATTTCCAGAATAATTATGTCAAAGGTTAAAGGTTCTCAGGGGTGGATGCGTGACTATGGTTGGGTGACAATATTGTGATATTGTCTATGGTAAAACAAGCACATCAATTATATTAACAGGTTATGGGCCCACACTGTCTTCAGACAGTCTAACCACTGGAAGGTAGATTGGGAAGTTCATTGTCAAGCTCGTTATAACACCAATTACAGTCAGGTTTTGCATCAACAACAAACCCTAATCCATTTGTTCGGGAACCTATAGTAAAGTGTTTGGAATATTTATTTGACATTCTAGTGTGCCCTATCCCAGTGCACCTCTTGGTACCCTTAGCTAGAAAAAACGTTAGGTTTGAATTTTTGGTCAAAGTCGAAGTTTGACTGGTCAAAGTAAAAAGGTTGACTAGTCAAAGTTTGACTTTTGGTCAAATTGATTATGTGGTCAAAATTGAAATTTCAGAGTTTCTAGCTTGTTCTAATCATTGAACCTTCTGATTCAGTTTTAACCTTTCCTTGTCAAGATGGTATCTAGTTTCAGATTAGAAGACAAACTGGACGATGCTACAAAGATTTCAAAGGTATGCACTTGTATATGTCTTTCAAGTTATATCTTCTAGCAAAGAATGAGTGTGTTTGCAGGGAATGTACTAGAGACATTTTCCAAGAATTAATCTTGGATTTAGTGCATTCAAAAGAACAAGCACACCCTCCATAGCAGTTGAGGCTTCAAGTTCCAGGTTTGATTAAATTGATAAGTTTCAAATTTGCACATACCAATGTTGATAGTTGCTACATTAAAAATTGTGAAAGAAGTCTTTGAAAGATTCTATTACTGCTAGATGTAATGAATACAACATCCTGAAGTGCTCTTTCTATCAGAAACACTTGCAGCTCAATCTGAATCAGTATAACCAACCAGGCTGAAGTCATGATCTCCATTAAAATAGAGACCAAATTCCAATGTACCCTTAAGGTATCTCATCACATGTTTTGAAACAACAAGGTGAACACATCTAGGATCTATTAGATATTGACTCAAGGTATTCACAACAAAACATATATTTGGCCTGGTATTCGTTAGATACATCAATGAACCAATAATCTCTCTATACATAGTAACATCAACCAATTCTGACGAAGTATCAACCAGGAGCTTCAACTTTGTTTCCATGGGTGTGTTCATGGCTTTACATTCCAACATATCAAACCTCTTTAGTATTTCAACTGCATACTTCCCTTGGTTAAGGAAGATCTTCTTTGGGCTCTGCCAAAATTCAATACCTAAGAAATAATGTATCAGGCCTAGGTCTTTCATCTCAAATTCTGCAGCGAGATTCTTCTTACAATCTATGATGAGCTTCATCTGTCAAGAATAAATCATCCACATATAGAAACAATATAACTGGTCCATCATCACAATCTTGAAGTAAATATTGGGATCAAATTTACTCTTGGTAAAGACAAATATCATTAGAGAACTATCAATCCTACCATACCAAGCTCTTGGATACTGCTTCAACTTCCAAACATGATTCTTCTTGTCCTATACTTCGAAACAAAATTTTTACATTACATTGTACCATCCTGGTACACTTGCTTCAACTCTAACTTAATATGCACAATCATGTGCTAGCTCTATGTGCTTTTTGCAAAGCACTATCTGTCTCACTACCTGAGAGTATGTCCTCTACTCTCTCTACCACTATTCCTCTGGAACTGTGATTCTTCACCTGTCGCTTCTCTGAAGCTGAGAGTGGTTGCTCCATTCTCACCATGACTGCTGAAATATGAGAGTAAATCCTTTACTCCATCACGACAACAACTTCATCTGAAACTGAGAGTGGCTCAATAACTGATACTGAATGTAGCTCTTATTTTTTCATGGAAGTAACTCTATTTGCTATTGTATTCATGTCTCCATGACTTGACTCATGTACTACAACTAGCACCGAAGATAACTCAATTCTCAAATATGGAGATTTCTCCCCCTGAATCTCATACTGTATTTGAATCATGGTTGTTTTGGTTATATTTATGAACACTGGAACTGTTTCTTTGATTTCTGGAGCAAGTGTCTCATCATATTATTCTCCCTCTTGCTGGGAGAATCCTCTGGACACACATCAAGCTTTGTACATCTACAACATGCTTGATATGTTAGATCGATCTTGGAAGTCAACACTGACTTCCTTTCTAGTCTTACAGAAAAATCCATATTCAGTCCTTCTGACTGGCTTCCTTCTCTGACACTGAAACAAGGGAATATTCCCAGGATATTTCATGTCTCCTATTGGTCTCTAAAGCTACGATCTAGTCTTCTCAACTTATGGAATCTGTCTGCCAGTCCTGAAAAAACTGTCTCCTTTTCCCATCTGATCCTCTTTGAAATCAAGCTCATTCTGAGTCTTGATTTCTCCTGAGTATACAAGGGCTTCATCATTTCTACACGATATATGTGGTGTTGAATACCGTCTTAATGTGAAAAGCTGAGTAAGACTTCAAACAAATTTTTCTTCCTGTCAAGGTGGATTCATTATTCATTGACCAAGTATACTGTGAGTTCTATTTTAATGTGTGATCATCTTTGGAGCCTTCTGCTCATTACAATCAATCTCCATATGAGATACTCTGGATTTCAAAAAATAACTTCTTCTTCATCTTCTTTGGTACATGAATGTATACGGTCATGTACATAGTTTGCTTCATGTCTCATCTAATCTGTTGCCTTCTGCAACCTTCACTATAGCTTCCTCAGGGTTATCACCTGTGACATTCCCGTAACAATATAAACAAGGGAGAAACAACAAACAAGAATAATACTCTTCATAATAATTATAAGACAAAAGCAAGAACAATCGTCACAATAGCTCCTTTAGAGCTATTACTTGTGCCCTTCCTGAAACAAGGGTCAATAGTAAGAAATACAATAGGAAATGGTAGCAACACTCTTCTAGTGTTGTGATCAATTACTCCTCCTTGGTAATCTGGAACCAAAACAAGAAGTTTCTCCTAGAGGAGATGTTAGTTGCATCTTGTAAGTGATTACAATAAGCATTTATCTCAATATGCTCACATGCTACCAAGTATAATACTTTTTCAAATACTGCTATCTCAACTATAGTGTTTACTTGTAATGAGGTAGTTATCAAACTTGACATGTGCAAGTTTGAATCTTATCATCTTAATCAATCAAACCTGGAACCTGGTGTCTTGTCCTCAAGAATGAGTGTTGTTGTTTTTCTTCCTAGTCTCCTTTGCTCAGGATGACAAGCATTCTATTCAACCTGTCCTCTGTACTGAGATACAATGATTTCTTAACATAAATCTAAGTTAGAGAATAAACTCTATAATCTCAACTTTAATCAATCTAATACCTTGAATTTAATATTGACTAATGGTTAGTATGATGGTCATAGCTTCAACATACAACCTAGATGTCATAACAAATAGATGCATATTAAAATGATCAAACCCGGGGTGCATTATTCCTCTGAATGTGTTGGATATGAGATCCTTCTGGATCTATGATTGTCAAGATATCATTTCTCTTGCAAATACCCTTTAGAATAATAATTCATTTTAATCATATGTAAGTACATACCTCTGACAATGTCTTGCTAGGGCAAGGTGCACTAGGACAATAAAACAACAATCCCAACACTTCACAAAAAACTTTTACTGCAACTGGCATGAAGGAACTAGCACAACAACTGCAATTGATACTGCAACTGCAACTGCAATTGGTACTGCAACTGGTACTGCAACCGCAACATCAACTTAGGGTTTTATGAGGAAAACCTTAATTTTTCAAACTTCAAATTTTTGAATTCTGATCTAGTGACTAGACGCGATGGGCTGAGGCGAGTTTGCTGTAACACTCTATTTTCAGAAAATCCAATTTTTACCCCTTGAAATTAGACCTGCACAAATCTGGATTGGTACTTCTGGTACTGGTTTGTTGGTTTTCTGGTACCAGTCAAAACTAGGGTTTCATTTTTTGGAGGCTTTGGCCACTGAAAATGTGTGCTCAAGATGCCAAGTGATGCGTTAGGTTAGGGCACACTTCTCTAGATGATTTTTAGGCTGAAATTCTCTTCCAATAAAAATCCCTAATTTTCTTGTACGACAACAATGACGTTTTTGGTTACCCAGTGAAAGGTGCTCTATTCAGTCAAGCTCTGATACCATGTTAAATTTAGAGATGCTATTAAGTTATTTTCAATTTACTAGACAATAATAGCATACGCAGGATCACTGAGAGAAACACAATCACAAGGTACACGACATTTTATCCTGGGAAACCCTCATGAGGGAGAAAACCCAACAAAAACTTCCTTAATATATATTGCCAATACAATGCCAAGATAAAGACCAAAACACTAGAGAATATCCAAGACTGAGCAATGCGCCTCTCTCTCCTTCTTCTTCCAACTGCAACTACCTCCAAAACTTGCGCACTAGATGAGTGACTGAGTGAGTGAGTGAATGAGGTGCTATCCTCTCTTATTTATACTAGCTGAGGAGTGCTAGGGTTGTGTCTCTTCACCAAGATGGGATGACTTCTTCAATTAGTGGCTAAAACCACTTTAATTATCCCTAGGGGCCAACTTCTCAATTAGCATCATTTAATTAGGGTTTGACCAATCCACAAAAGGGGATTTAGTCATACATAAGTCCCGACATGATCAACCCAGAAAAGGGGATTTATCTATAGGATAATAAATCAATTATAATTAGAATATTCTTCACAGTTACAATATTTAAACAGAGGGGAGAAGTGGTTCTCCAGTATATCTCCATTGATGAAAAGACTGGAGATATTTTTAGGAAGCCTTTGTCCAAGATAAAGTTTCCATACTTGAGGGACAAGTTAGGGCTCGTGGATATTTCTCCCTTGGTTGAAAGGGAGGAGATGACTTCCTCGGTTGGGAGGGAGCACTGATATGTGGCATCATGGACTATCAATGAGCTGTGGATCTGTATCATGCTAGTATAGGTTAGATATGGTCATACAACTTAGAGATGATGCTTGCATCATGCTAGATATGATCATTCTATTAAAACTCATATGTGATACACATGGTTGGAGTTGTTGATACAGTGGCCCGAGGAGCATCATGCTAATACAACTTAGAGGTGGACATACAACTTAGATGTGATGTATTGAAATCATGCTAGTACAAATTAGAGATGATGTTGGTGAGCCGCATCATTCTAGATATGACCATGCGAGTACAACTTAGATGTGACATACAACTTAGATATGATGTATTTACATCATGATAGATATGTCATGTTAGTGTTAACACATAGTATGTAGAGGAGTCAAGGTTTTTCAAAATTTTCAAATTTGTTAGTTTAGTCTCAGAAGGAGACCATTAGTCTTTGTCAGTCATGTGGTCAATCCTTCTTGTATGATTCATTTGTTTAAGCTTGTAGGTTTGAGTCATAGGGTCATGTTCTCAAAGGTTTTGAGTCATGTTTCATGTCAAATAAATCATGTGTTGATTTTCTCTTATATTTAGAAAGCTGACCAGAGTCCATTTATGAAAGTCTTGGTGTCATGATGGTGGTTGTCATCATTAGCAAAAGAGGGAAAGTTTTGGTCATAAATTCATAGTTTAAGGGTCACCATCAAATGTTATATCCAAAACAAGTGTAAAAGAGGTCTTAAAGATCTACCCAACAATAAGTCTCTTGTCAGTTGTCAATTCGCATGTGCTGCAAACTCTCCTAAAAGTTCGGAGCAATTAAAAAATAGATCATGCGCCAAATATTTCATGATTATAATTTTGCAAAAGTGTCTGATGATGGATTCTAGTTTTCAACACCATCACCTCATCAATCATCTTCAAAGGGTTGGTTTCAAAATGAGGATTTACCATTTTTTACCTTCATTTCCATTTGCAAAGAGTGCACTGTAGATTGGTTCAATTCGCTGTGAAATGTAAGTGCGCTGTAGGCTCTTGGCGTTGCGAACTCTCCTGTAGCGGTTGATGGTGGACTAAAAGATTAAAGGACTGTTGGTTTGGTTTTCTGCAATAAGGAATGAGCTCTATATACCAGGTACTTTTCTTGATGTTCAAATTCCACTGCCTTGAAAACATATTATCATCAAACCATAGTCGTTGCAAACTTCCTATTCGTTGCAAACTACATTTGTTGCTAATTGTCTGCGTTGCGAAATGGATGTGCTACAAATTCCCTATTTTTTATCCATTGATAAAACCCTATATGACCTTGTTTTCACTCAGGTTTGGAAAACATCATTTCACTCACGATCATATTCCTCTCCATACCTTTGAAATTGCAAATTCTTCTGATGAAAACCCTAGTCTAAAATTCGTTGCTGCAAACTTAATCAGTGTGTTGTGAACTGAGAAATCACGTTGCAAACTCCCTTTTTTACATAGTTGCTCTGTAATTTGTCTATTTGAGATTTATTTTAGTTTTGGGTTGTCATCGTTTCCTCCCATTAGCACTAGAAGTTGTTCCTAGACTGCCTTAAGAACAAGCCTAACACATCTTAGAATCAAATTGATTCGATTGAAATGTAGTGGATCAAGAAGAAGAAAACGAGAAAGATAAAATATAATAAGCTACTGTAGATCAGTGATGGACCATTGGGCTATGGAGTCAAGAAAACACCCTTCTCATTAAATGCAATCAATTTGCATATCAGATAAAGGGTTTATATAATAATGGATAGAAGAAGGGAAAAAATAACAAAATACAGAACATTCACAAGGCATATATCCTCTCTGCATAAATGAATTCAAGGTACTTGAATGTAAACAGTGGCTAATAGGCAAGACACATTAGATCCTAAGATGGTCAAGAATCCATTAATTAAAGGCAACCATGATCCTCATGGTATACGATTTATTCAAGTAAGAAGACAAATTAGAATGAAAACAAAGAACACAATCTGATAACACACATATTATGAACCTTCAATAACATAAATGCTTACAACCCAAAATTCCCCTTAGGATTATAATGATAACAACTAAAAAATGTATCCTACAACTTTCTCACAACTCTTCTTGGATCTTCCAAACTCTCTCTCAGACCTCTCGGGTCTCATAGATCATTCCCCCCTCCCCCTGTTACATTACAAAAACATAACTTAAATACAAACTTCCTAGCTCTATCTGTTCCTATTTTTGCTAAAAATAAAATAAAAATAAAATAAACATGATTGCAAAGATTTCGAATTGCTGGAGTTTGGAGTCTCTAAATGCCGAGGATGCTAAAGTTAGAATGATGTTCATGCTAAAAGTCTTCCCCCTAAAAATTTGGAACTGCCTCTTGGAATATGGATTTGATCTTTATCTCTTGATTAATTGCCACATGCTCTTGACTTCTTGATAAAACTCCTTGAAATCCTCCAACATGTTTTGATTGTAGATACAATACCCTTGGATAATGAGAACTCAGTCTTCAAGGTGAATGTGCCATAACCCAGGAAAATTTATGTTGAATACAACGATATGGAAAGCATTGACCCAAGTGTCATACCATCGCTTAAGTTCAGGATCTTAGAGGTTGAAGAGATATAAATCCCATACTACTCTAATGATTGTTCAAAACCTTCCTTTTTGATAAACCCAATGCCTGCTTGTGAAAGTTGCCTTGTATGACCACCCTCCATAATTTGTGCAAATAAAAAAGCATGTGAATACTTGTTTCCTTCAAAAGAAGGATAAATATCATGATGAGCATCTAAATGAAGAATATCCACAGGTCCTCAAAGGTGCTCCGTAATATCCCACACAACTGGGTGAGATATTGAATGATTGCCACTTAAAACCAATGGATGAAGTGGAGGCTCCTCCATTACAAATTTTACAGGGTCACCTCTCATCTCCAATTCCACAATCTCACATTTCTTGAATTGGAACATCTCCAACATTTGATAATACTTTAGGGTCTTTCAATTCTTTCCCTTTAACACTTGGCTCTTGGCTTACACCTGCAACCCCTATTGTTGCCTAAATATGAGAGTTGCATGTCAATTTTCTCTGTAGTCATTGATTGTACTAGGCGTTCCTTGAACACCGATAATCACTTTGAGTGTCTGAACTTAACCAGATATATAATTTAAATGATAGTGTCTTCACATGTGGATCAGTGGGAGATATAAATGATAGTGTCTTTACATAGTATTTGGAGGTTGATATCATCTTTGTACTATGAATGCTTTCCGTGGTCGCAAAATAAGATGACTGCCACAAATTCCTTCAACAATTTTAAATGACAAAATTTTCCCTTGCTTCAATGTTGAATCAATCGATCTTCTGGCAATCTGCGTATCTGTTCATCAAGGAATCAATTTTCATAGAGACTTCTTTCAACCACTACCGTGATCAACATCAATAGAAGGCACGCCTGCCTTTTACTCTTGTCATTAACATCGAAAATGCCCAAGGGGCCATCATGGCTATAAGACTTTACCACAACCCTGGATTCCAATGCCACTCTTGCCACCATTTTAGTTCATGTGTCGCCCTCCAATACAGACCCCTGTAAGACCAATGTAATGGAATGAAGGTACTCTGGAATTGAATAAAAACTTGTGACAATCTCTTGTTGCGTTTCATGTTCAACCGAGCTCCATTTGGTACTTTATTGATAGATGGCACACATAATTTTCATTGCTGCATTTCTTATTTTACACAGTGGAAATTATCCCACATTGGCTGGGATATTATAATATTTGACTTTTATATGCATGGACGCCTCCAAGTCCCCTTGACACATTGTGCAATGAGATCAACTCTTGTGGGTTTCTCCTTTGATACTTGTGTGGCTTGTTGTTGTGTTGCGTTGGATTGTATGTGTGGTTTGATGCTTGGTGTGGTAGCTCATAGACTTGGCTGGAACACTTGGAGATTAGGCCTTCGGGCCCAATACCTTTTTATTGTAAATAAAAGTGATTAAACCCCAATTTTTGTTAAACCAAGAATGTGAATCCCGAGCATTTATTGCCAAATATTGATGAAGGTGCTACCGGAAGTTCCTGTAGAGAAATGTTTTCTTTGAAAATTTCCAAAACAAAAAGAGTGTTAACATGGGCTCCACGGGGGATGGATTCCTCCCTGTGAGGTTGCTAAGAACCTGCAGATGTAGTGTGCCTTATCCATGGGATATGAAGTCACCAACTTCCTTCCAAACCTCTGCAACTTATTCAAATTCTAGGATACTAGTTATTGAAATGAAAACATACCGCTGCAAACCAACTGCTCGAGAAACAAGCTTATTCATCTAACTACTCCTATTTATAACTAGTAGAAACAAGCTAATCACGTGTAATCGTTCTTCCAATGAAGCCATGATATCATCCAACTAACTATAGGAGCTTCTTGCATGCAGATGGAAGTAAAAGAAGAATATAATATTTGCAGCAAAAAATTGATTTGTAAGACATACTTACAACCACAATCCACTTTGATTCCAAATGCCACAAGGCTGAAATTTTCTAAAAACCAAGACTCCATGTAAATGGTCATGGGGTCCTGCCAATTATGATGCATTGCCAGCTGATACGGAAGGCCACATTGTTCCTCTATTTTACTAATCAAACGATACTTCATTTGTTTTGTTGAAAAAAGAGCATGAACATCATCCAGGTGTTGACAATCAAAAGCATCAAGGTCATCCTTAATCTGCTCATAAGTTTTTTGAATAGCAACAAAAACAATGT
This sequence comes from Picea engelmannii, assembly GCA_009831015.1. Taxonomy (NCBI): domain Eukaryota; kingdom Viridiplantae; phylum Streptophyta; class Pinopsida; order Pinales; family Pinaceae; genus Picea; species Picea engelmannii. Next base: position 72,183 of record ML776768.1, read on the forward strand.
CATCATGAGAATCAACAAACTGATCCATGTATTCATCAGTGCCATCAAATGCATAGATGTCATATACCGGTTCCGATTGTTCATGGATAATGGAATGAATGTCTTCATGAATCTGCTGATCAGATTTTGCCACATCACAAACATTTGGATCTAGAATTTCGAGATCATCATATTCATAAAAAATGGGAGCAACATGATAAAATTCTAATGAAAAAGATGAAGATTTCTAAAAATTATCATCAGTAATATGATATTCAAACAAACTTGGAACAGTTTCTGTATCATAATCATCACTATAAGAAACATTTGGATTAATGCCAAATGCATCTAAAGTATTATTTTCATCAACCTCAATATCTGACTGATGAAAATCCTCCTGCTATAAAATAGATTTAGAAGAAGATATATATGAAAATGAATCTTCTTTGTCTTCCTCAATATAACCACCCCCTTCATCTGCACTGCTAGAAGCATCAACTGCTAAATTCTAGATATATAATGCATATCCTTCACATCAATGCTCAAAAAGTTTCTCAACTGGGTAAATCCTCTTGCAATATGGATAAAAAGAATCATGAAAGTCCTTCAAAGAATGAATTCTAGTAACATGAAGAGATTGACACCATTCACGAGCATGTTCTTCCAAAGAAAATATGAACATTTTGATTAAGACATCCTTGTGAAAAATTCATGTTCAAGCATGCATTTATGCAAATTTAATAAGTGCTCACCAGGATGATCATACTTGCTTCCTCTGAATCTGGGAAGATAATTATCCCCTTCATCTATAGTAGGCACCAGATATGGAAAACCAACTATGTTTGATAAATCACAAAATGCATACCTCCGAGCCAAGATAACTTCCATGACCATTCTGGATCTTCAACCAGTGGAGTTGCCTATGATTCTATGAACAATGGAGTCACCATAGTGAAAGATAAGCAGTCTAAAGTGTCCAGTTTCAGTTTACCATCCAAAGCTAGATATCCTCGTTGTCGTTCTCCTAGGGAAGATATCTTCACTTCCGTCCTTGACAACGACGCCAAAAGATGTTAGCACTAGAAGTTGTTCCTAGACCGCCTTAAGAACAAGCTTGGCACATCTTAGAATCAAATTGATTCGATTGGAATGTAGTGGACCAAGAAGAAGAAAACGAGAAAGATAAAAGACAATAAGATACTATAGATCAATGATGGACCGTTGGGATATGGAGTCAAGCAAACACCCTGCTAATTAAATGTAATCAATCTGCATATCAGATAAAGGGTTTATATAATAATGGATACAAGAGGGGAAAAAATAACAAAAAACAAAACATTCACAAGGCATAGATCCTCTCTGCATAAATGAATTCAAGGTACTTGAATGTAAACAATGACTAATAGGAAAGACACATCGGATCCTCATATGCTCAAGAATCCATTAATCAAAGGAAACCACGATCCTCAAGGTATACGATTTATTCAAGTAAGAAGACAAATTAGAATGAAAACAAAGAACACAATCTGATAAGACACATATTATGAACCTTCAATAACAGATATGCTTACAACCCAAAATTCCCCTCAGAATTACAATGATAACAACTAAAAAATGTCTCCTACAACTTTCTCACAACTCCTCTTGGATCTTCCAAACTCTCTCTCAGACCTCTCGGGTCTTAGAGATCATCCCCCCCTCCCTCTGTTACATTACAAAAACATAACTTAAATACAAACTTCCTAGCTCTATATGTTCCTATTTTTGCTAAAAATAAAATTAAATTAAAACAAACATGATTGCAAAGATATCGAATTGCTGGAGTTTGGAGTCTCGAAATGCCGAGGATTCTAAAGTTAGAATGATTTTCATGCTAAAAATCTGCCACCTAAAAATATGGAACTTCCTCTTGGAATATGGATTCGATCTTTATCTCTTGATTAATTTCCACATGCTCTTGACTACCCGATAAAACCCCTTGAAATCCTCCAACATGTTTTGATTGAAGAGACAAGACCCTTGGATAATGAGAACTCAGTCTTCAAGGTGAATGTGGCATAACCCAGGAAAATGTATGTTGAATACAACGATATGGCAAGAACTGACCCAAGTGTCATACCATTTCTTAAGTTCAAGATCTTAGAGAATGAAGAGATATAAATCCCATACTTCTCTAATGATTGTTAAAAACCTTCCTTTGTGATAAACCTGATGCCTACTTGCGAAGTCGCCTTGCATGACCACCCTCCATAATTTGTGCAAATAAAAAAGCATGTGAATACTTGTTTCCTTCAAAAGAAGGATAAATATCAGGATGAGCATCTAAATTAAGAATATCCACATGTCCTCCAAGGTTCGTTGTAAGAGCCTGCATGGTTCTCTGTAAGAGCCTACATGAATGGGTGAGATATTGAATGATTGCCACTTAAAACCAATGGACGAAGTGGAGGCTCCTCCATTACAAATTTTACAGAGTCACCTCTCATCTTCAATTCCACAATCTCACATTTCTTGAATTGGAACATCTCCAACATTTGATAATACTTTAGGGTCTTTCAATTCTTTACCTTTAACATTTGGCTCTTGGCTTACACCTGCAACCCCTATCATTTCCCGACTCTAAGAGTTGCGTGTCAATTTGCTTTGTAGTCATTGATTGTACTAGGCGTTCCTTGAACACTGACAATCACTTTGAGTGTATGACCTTAAGCAGATATAGAATTTAAATGATAGTGTATTCACATGTGGATTCGTGGGAGATATAAATGATAGTGTCTTTACATAGTATTTGGAGGTTGATATCATCTTTGTCCTATGAATGCTTTCTGTGGTCGCAAAAGAAGACGACTTCCACAAATTCCTTCAACAATTTTAAATGAAAGAATTTTCCCTTGCTTCAATGTTGAATCAATCGATCTTCTGGCGATCTACGTATCTTTTCATCAAGGACTCAATTCTCATAGAGACTACTTTCAAATACTTCCATGATCAACATCAACAGAAGGTTCTCCTGCCTTTTACTCTTGTCATTAACATCGAAAACGCCGAAGGGGCCATCATGGCTATAAGACTTTACCACAACCCTGGATTCCAACGCCACTCTTGCCACCATTTCAGTTCACGTGTTTCCCTCCAATACAGACCCCTGTAATACCAATGTAATGGAATGAAGGTACTCTGGAATTGAATAAAAACCCGTGACAATATCTTGCGTTTCATGTTCAACTGAGCTCCATTTGGCATTTTATTGACAGATGGTGCACACAAGTTTCATTGCTACGTTTCTTATTTTACACAGTGGAAATTATCCCACATTGGTTGGGATATTATAATCTTTGACTTTTATATGCATGAACGCCTCCAACTCCCCTTGACGTGTTGTGCAATGAGATTAGCTCTTGTGGGCTTCTCCTTTGAGACTTTTGTGGCTTGTTGTTGTGTTGTGTTGGATTGTATGTGTGGTTTGATTCTTGGTGTGGTGGCTCGCAGACTTGGCTAGAACATTTGGAGATTAGGCCTTCGGGCCCAATACCCTTTTTTTTGTTAAATAAAAGTGATTAAACCCCACTTTTTGTAAAACCAAGAATGTGAATCTCGAGCATTTACTGCCAAATGTTGATGAAGGTGCTACCAGAAGTTCCCGTAGTGAAATGTTTTCTTTGAAATTGATCAAGACAAAAAGAGTGTTAACACCTCCAATCTCTTAGTTTTAGTCTCATTCCAGTTTCTGCAATGTTTCTTTAGCATTAAATCCTTTTGCCAACAAACCCTAATTTTTGAAAAATCAAGCAGTAAAACCCTACATTCATTAGTTTCCATCACATACTTTGGTAGCAACTATTATCAGAATGAGAGTTTTTGATTTAGCTATCATGGACCCTCAGGAAGGGAAGAAGATTCATAAAGGAGGAGATATTGTTAGGGCTGAGCCCTATGACCTGCAATTATTCAATTTAGATCCATTTTTCAGAGAGGCATTTCATAAAGTGAGCTGCCTAGCATTTTGTGAGAAGATGCAGAGAGGACACCCTGAGGTTGCCAAGTAGTTTGGATTGAATTTCAATGGGGTAAATACCAAAGTTGGTACACTGGAGCTTGAGGTTACAAAGCAGTCCATTTATAAAGCTACAAAGATATCGGTTTAGGGAGAAATATGGTTCAAGGCCATGTCTCTGAAGTCTAAATTTTCTAAGGTTTTCTTAAACACTGAATATCAAGAAGATAACCTATCCAAGGGAGTGCCTAGAAATCATATGATGGAGTATTTTTATAAGATTCTCAAATTTATTCAGAGGTATTTTACTTGTGAAGGTAGGTTTAATATGGTCTATCAATACCATACTACACTATTGATGCATTTTACTGGAAAAGAGCCCTTGAATCTACCCTTCTATCTGCTCATAAGCCTTGGGAAGATGTCAAATAAAGTTCAATCCAAGTCCAAGCAGGTGGATACCAACGTCTTCTATTCTGGTATGATCAAGATGCTAGTGTTAGAAGAACTTAAAAAGACTAATAGTGATTGTTATGCTTTCCTAGTTGCATCAGGCTTTCAACCAGATGTTGTAAACACACTACAAACACATAGAAAGACACCTACCTTTGTTGAAAAGATTGTGCACACAGAGTCCAGTAAAAGGAGGAAGATGGTTAAAAAGGATAAGTCATCTCAATCAACTGATAAGATAGGTGAAGGCCCTTTACAACCTCTTGAGGAAGAAAATTATCCTATGGAAGAGTGTTCTCCTATGGAGACATCCTCTAGAAAATCAAGGAATATGAAGGGAAAGGAAATTGTTTTTTTCCACCTGTTGTTGCATAATCTGTTATGCCTAAAAGACAATTCACTAGATCAACAACAAGGAAACATTTCTATGTGAAAGAGGGTGCATCCGGAGCACCAAATAAACTAACAGTCAAAACGAAGCCTTTAAAAATCCAATAGAAATTATTGAGATCAAGTCTCTTTTTGATGAAAGTGATCCACTTTCAAAAGGCTCAAGAGGTAGCTGAAATATGTAAGGGTTGAGAATGAACAGTTGAAAAAGGAAAATCTGCAGGCCAGGATTCAACTAAATAAAAATATAGAGATGTGTGAAAAAACTGTTGCAAAATCAAAGCTCATGGTTAAGAGATCCTTACCTCTGCATAGGAAAATGAATAGTGTGTACATGTAGAATAGAGCTTATCAAGATGAAAATAAGAAGTTGAAGGAGGAAGTGCAACAATTGAAGGAACAAATTGCAAAACAAAACCTGGACATGTTGGCTTGGGTGGCCACTAGGAGACAAAGATGAAGCATCATATTTGCATCAATATAATCAGTTTTGATATGGTGTCCTATATATGCAGACTTATAACCTTATGGAGCATTTTTTTCTTATGTTGATATAATTATTCCCATATGCTATTTTTGCAAGTCACTTTTATGATTTAGAGGTTGTAGCAAGAATTAACAAAGGTTTTAAGGCTTCTTGCACACTTTTGGCATCAATTGCTATGTTTTGAAGGAAAAATGACATCTACATGAAAGTTCGCAGCGCATTCTGCTGAAGGCACTGCGAACTGCTAAAACTGGAATAGTTTGCAGTGCACTCGCTGCGAACTTGACAATTAGTTGGAATTCGAACTATAGGAGGGCTACCACCTTCTAGAAGAGGTCTGAGTAAATCCTCAGAGACCAGTTAGACATCAAAGGGCACTTTTTTCCCAAGATCTAGCTCCATCAAATCTTCATGCAATGAGTTGGTTGCAGTTGTATATATTATTGCCAACAACCTCTTGAGATCTAACAATTTGTTAGATGTTGGTTTGTTTGTCTACTGCCACACCTCTCCCAGACGCATAATCCAATATAGGAGTTAGGTGGTGAGTCCTAGAGGGACTTTTGATGATTTTTTCTATTTAATATGTAATCTAACTCCATAGGAGGGTTCGAATGGTTTTTGAGAGAACTCATATATTTTGTTTCAGACTATAAGTTTCCATATTATGTATGTACAGACTTAAGACTCTTGGATAATTGAAGATCAACTCCTTTTCTACTATCACATGATATATTCTTGTCTTTCTTTGATGTTTGCTAATGATGAAGGATTTTTCTTTAGTACTTGTTTATGAATGCAGTGAATGATTTACTGTTTATTTATGCTGAAATATTGTAACGTTGAAGAATATTCTAATTATATTTGAGTTATTATTTTATAGACCAAATCCCCTTTTGCGGATTGATCAAGTTGTGTATTGTATAAGATCAAATCCCCTTTTGTGTATTGGTCAAACTATATTTGTATAGTGGTATTTGTAAAGTCGACCCCTAGTAATTATAAAGTGGTTTTAGCCACGTCTAGGAGAAGTCGGCTCAACCAAGTGAATAGACACAAACCTAGCACCATCTCACACTTGTATTTATATGTGAGGTTGGTGTCTCATTTACACACACTCACTCACTCATCTAGTGCACATATCTTGAAGGAAGTTGTAGCGCATGCTCAATCTTAGTTTGTCTTTGGTGTTTTGGTCTTAGTCTTGGCATTGTATTGGCAATATATTATTGAGGAAGTTTTGCTGGGTTTTCTCCCCCATGAGGAAGAAAATGCAACCAAAGAGAAGTACAAGAAGGATGTGATTACAGATAAAAGAATAATTGCATATTTCATTAAATACCACTTGATCCCACACGTGTCTTCTAAGAATACTCCAAAAGATATGTTTGATGCCCTAAACAAAATGTATGAAGGAAGGAACATCAACCGGTAGATGAAATCGAGAACCCAACTCAATAATACAAAGATGCAAAAAGGAGAAACAATTTAAGACTATTTCTCTAGGGTTTCTCAATTCAAGGAACAATTAGAGGCAATTGGAGACAACTTAGATGAAGATGAACTCGTGATGACAACTCTTAATGGTCGCACAAGACCTTGATATGCCTTCATCCAAACTATTTGTGCAAGAAAAGAGAAACTCCAACTTGACAGTTTATGGGAAGAATGTGTTCAAGAAGAAGCAAGAGTGCCCAACCGAGAAGCCGTCCTATTAAGAGATGAATATCAAGACCTAGATGCTAATTTTAAGGGTGGGAAGGGAAAGTTTCATTTTCAAAAGGATAATCACTTTCATAAAGAGTCTCACTCTCCTAAGAGATTCCAAAAATATCATAAAGGTCAAAGAAGGAAAAAATATTTCTCCTCCTACCAGTGTTATCATTGTGATAAGATGGGACCCATTGCTAAGAATTGTCCTGCCAGAAGAGAAAACTACAAGAAGATAAATAACAAAAGAAATCATGCTCATGCAGTTGAAGATGAAGAGACACCCAACAAGTTAGATAAATAAGAGATTGAAGACTATGTTTTGTTTTCCGCTCTCTCAGGATTTGAGACACCTGGAGAGGATACTTGGCTTATAGATAGTGGTGCCTCTAAGCACATTGTTGATTCCCAAAAGCGCAACATTGAAATCCCTGCATGAAAATTGTTTGCAATTCCTTACTACTTATATATATATATATTTAATAATATACGAAATAGGTGGGACCCTGTATTTGAATAATGATGAATGATGACTCGCCTTTTTATGCACTCATGTCTAGTTTGCAAAAATGAATCTACAGTTTTAAAAATTCAAAACCGCTTTCCAAGCAAAATGGGCAAATGATAGGTTTATTGGCGATTAAATTTAAAAAGACGTCGTGTTTTTTCAATGAGCATATTGGTTTATTCTGCTGCACATATATTTTGAATGGTTGACTTAAACTCCAAGTATGGGCTGTATATGGTTATGGCATATTGCACTTACGAATTCTTGTATTATCATGGACATTGGTTAATTTTGAAGGGTGGCAATGCTTCCCTAGCAATGAATGTGGGACATACGATACACTTTGTGCTAAGTTTTAAGTGCATACATAAAACTTAAGGGTTATGGAAGGTGGCAAATCCAACTTTGTATTGAATTGTTATTTGGTAACTATAGTGGATTATGTGCTGAAGGTATTAGTGCGCTCGTACTAGGATATGGTTGATGGAGTTAATGTAATATATGAAGTGCAATTACTCCACGTCGCTCTAACCCTACCTTGAGGTCGGCACCCTCACTTGGTTCGCATTTGGTTGATTTCTTTGGCTGGTGCTGCCTCCACTTTGCTTGGCCTTGGAAATAATAGTTCTGCTTATTGGTTTTCTGGCATTCTGCATACAGGTATGATAGCTCTCACCTCTCCATTCATGAAATATAACTCCACTCAGAAAATAATCGTGAGGTTGGATCTTAGGTTTACTTGCAGACTGTGTTTTCTTCCGAAGTTAAATGAATGCATGTGGGCATCGACCGTGTAATGGAATTTAAAGGAGTTTTTCCCTGTTGGCTTTCAAGTGTTTTAAGTTGATGATAGTTTTCAAACTCCTTTATATTTGGATTATGTGATTTCTTTATGTCTAGAATGAATACTGCTTCTGTTCTATGAATGTTGACACATTTATGGCAAGTTTTATTGGGTTTTCACTCATCTCTGGTCATTAAAATTCAAGGGTGTTGTTTTCTCTGTGAAGTAAAAGAACAATTGTTTTTCTTAAATAGTCTTTAGAAAACTCGTGGATCCTTCAAATTACCTTTCATTCTGTTGTGAATATATGCATGTATTTGCCTTGCGGCCGCCATGAGAGGTTTGTGGAAAGTGATGTGTTAAGATATGGTTAAATGTTGGTTTTGGTACAAACCCTTTGTGAAGGTTTCACCTTTGCGTTCACCCAGACCTCAGTTCTTCTATTTATGTATGGAAATTACGAGTTTCAAACTCTGGTTTTGATTTATGTTGTAAGAGAATAACCCGAATGTCGGAAGATTGGGTACCGACATTAAATCCTGGTTCGTTGGTTGATTATCCACAGGGGTTTTGGTCGATTTTGAACACTGTATGATGTTAAAATAAATAAACACCAGTTGCACATGGGTTTTGAACCTAGTCTGTTTACACAACAATTATTTAAGGTTGTGATACCGACGTTGTATATTGAGGAATTGTTAGCTTATGTTGTGCTCTTATCCCCCATTGCACACTTGATGTAGTTGGTTTTAATGGTTGGAATGACTTTGCTAACAATCTATTATAAAAACTCTGCAAATAAAGGAAAATAAAAAGGAAATAAAGGTAGTACAGTTAATAGTCTTGGAACTTTCCCGGGGTTTTGAACAACTGTGTTTTGGATTTAAATTATGAAAAAGAGAAAAGTTTTGGAAATTATTTTATTGATGGTAATAGAATTTATGGATATCATTGCATATAATAGAACAATAATTTTTTTCCCCTTTCATTATACCATTTTTCACTCATTATATTCCCCTCGCCTTCCCAAATACATTTATGACATTCCCTGTTCTATTAGCATGCAATTTAAAATCTTTTTGGAAAGAAAAATGATTAATGACAAAAGAGAAAAGCTAGGTGATGACTGATGTTTGGAGGTTGGATATGGATGCAGTCTCTGTTACTCCTACATTGCTTGAAAAATATTCATTGTCTTCTCCCATCCATGCTACCATTTTTCACACATTATAAACCCCTCATCTTCCTAATAGCCCTATCACTCCCTGTTCAAATGACGATTGATTGTTGAGTTTTAAAATGTTGATGGATGGATTGCATGTTCTTCTGTGGTGAATAATAGAGCCAACCTTTTGATTTTATTTAGGTAGAGTATTAATGCATGGATTCTTAAGAGTTTTTCATGAAATGTTGGAATATTGCTTCAATATGAGCTTATTTAGCAGAGGAAATAATGGAAGAGGCAATAGAGGCAGAGGAAATTGACATAAGGGTCAATAGAGGCAGAGGAAATTGACATAAGGGTCATAAAAGGCCTCAATTTTCAATACATTTTGATGTTTATCCACATGAATTAAACCATATCTTTCAAGATAGATTCTTTAACCTAGTTGGCCATGGAATTCTCCATCCCCGACTTGAGAGACCGCCCTTCCAGCGACATCAAAACTTTTCTGGTATCTGCGTTCCCCCTCATGTGTCTATGCAACTAGAACTGCTTGCCAATGATGGTTGGAAAGAGACTGTCCATCAACCTGCTATTCATCAACACAGTTTTCCTACTGCGTCTTTATTGTTACCTCCTCCACCGCAAAAAAATAAAAACCCCAAAGCTGATCATACCATCTCACCCGTGTAGTCCTCCCATGCTAGTAAGAGGCTAAAAATTGATGTTCCCAAGCTTGATCAAGATAAAGGAAAAGGAGTGGCCACTTCCTTCAAATCATCCAAAGAGTCCTCTGAATCTGTGACTTCCCGTCTTGATCTTAAAGATGATTGTTCTCATGTTATTAGTGCAGTCCAACCTCAAAGTTCCAATCATCCTAAGGCTGCAAAAGAAACATCAAAAGAGTACATGAGGTAAGTATTGTTTTATAAGGAAAATGTACTTCTTATGTGATTTGTATTAGAACTTATTGACATATTATCTTTTATTTGCAAATTTATGTATGCCTAGATATATTTTTATTGCATTGACATTTGTAGGTGGCTATCATCAAAATAAATCCATAAAGAAGATATAAGGTATTGGAAGAGAGAAATTCCCCGACTAATGTGTCAAATGCAACAATATCTACCTCCAACATTTTTCAATGCACAAGAACACTACCTCATACACCAAGTTGAGGAGATTGAATTATGTGGACCAGTACACACAAGGTCGATGTGGATGGTGGAGAGGCAATTGAAGTCACTGAAGGATTTTGTTAGAAAAAGAGCACGTCTGGAGGGTTGTATGGTTGAGGGATATATGGTATATCAATGCATGGTGTATATTAGTCAATATATACCTAAATTAGCAGAAAATATGAATGTGCCTCACGTTTGGCATCTCGACTCCATCAACAAATTTGAAGGGGAGGTCCTATTGGGGAAAGGTAAAATGAGGATTGTGAAAGGTAATTATTAGATGTTGACGTAGATTTAAT
>ML776768.1:119024-151871 GCA_009831015.1 Picea engelmannii
CACAAAGCATCTTCCTGTGAGGGCTTTCACCATAAGGGGACCACTTTGGAGTTCATCCATATTTACTTCTTATCAACCATGACAAAACAATAATGAGTCATATTTACATCAAACACTATTGGGTCCATTACCCAAACCTTTGTACTACGAGTCTTTCTTCAAGGGTTGACATCAATGACAACCAACCTTAATCAACAAAGTCCATACTTGTATGCGATGAAGGAAATTTTCTACAAGAAAAATAATAAGTATATTCTTTTCAAGGATGGGATTGACTTCATTGTGAGATCTCATCAAATGAATATGAATTTGACCATTGCCACTACATGGAAGATGCTAGTTAATGCTAGTATCTAGGATCTATATTTACAACCTACGGTTGAAATTAAAACGGGTCCTTTGGTTGATGTTGTTCCTGTTAAGAAGGGGGAATATGTTTATGGTTCATTCTCTTTTGCATCTATATATTCAATTTAATACTAATCAATGAAGTAGCTGCAACAATGAATGGCATAGTTTTTCAATTTAAGGGAATGGTTAACTTGGTCAACAATGTTGTTTTAGTCTTCATTATTATTTTCATGAGTCAGGTGCTCATTATCCAAATAGGAAGGATGGATGATATTGGAAAAGTGAGGTGACAATGGCCTCACTTAATTTCTGAATGATCCATACTTTTGGAGGTCCAAAAGTTATTTAATGGGGAGGTGTGACCTAGGAGGATCCAGAATGCTAAAAAATGATCCAAGAGGATCCAAAATGCTCAAAAATTGATTTTCTCAAATCTTCTTGAAAATGACTTCATTTCATAGGTCTCGATGATATCTTTCCAATAGAGAAAAAATCACCTCAAATGGAGTTCACATGAAGACGTTATGGTCGATCAAAGTTTGGTCAAAACAAGGCAAAAGTAAAAGAGGGGTGCCACGTGGCAGGCCCACAAGTTACGACGTTTCCTATCCATACAGTCCGTACAAATGACATATGATCTCATGCTAACATCATCATGGTTACGTGACAACATGACAGGCTGCCACTTGTCATGCGAAAATGACATTTTTGAGGGTCCATTTGGACCAATAAAAAAGTGCCACACGTCATCCATACGATGAAATGGTAGGTATAGTTGGAGGACAAGTGGAAGATATGTACATGTACAAGTGGTAGATAAGTGGACCAATGAAAGCATGACACATGGACCAATCAGATAATGCCACGTGGCACTCTCTGATTGGCCAATAATGACTAAGGGAGACTCAAAATTTGTTGGAGGTCGAATGGAATAGAACCTGTGACCTATGGAGGAATATTCAAATATTTCAAAGAATATTCTTTAGTATTAAGCACAAGCCTCCTACCAATACGCCAGGCATGTTAGTTTTTATAGCTAACATTAAATATTATATTTATATTAAAACCAATTTTGCCCAAGATTTCAGTTAGTGGTTTGGCCGACTTAGGCCTATTTAATGGGAACGAAAACCAATGCCTAATACATGGAAATTTGTGCTAGAGAGAGGGATTGCATATAATTTCTTGGCAAGTTCATATTTTTTCCTCATTTTGCGTGCAAGAGGTGTCCCTCTTTTGGGTTTGTCTTGTTTTTCATGCCATAGAGTCCTTTGAGGGAAGTATATGGTCGTTATACTCATTTTTCTCAAAATTTTGAGAGGAATGTGATGGGGATTTCTATTTTGCATACAAATTCTATGTATGAAAGTCTTAGTCCAATTTTTCATGTATAAGACCCATAGTCTCGTTATGCGTGCAAAAAGGGATTTTTCAACACCTGTTCAAAACATAGTCAAGTTTGTACTCATTTTTCTCAAAATTTTGTGAGGAATTCAATAATGACCTTTGTTTATGGGATTGAGCAACATAATTGAAGAGTGACACCAAATTTGGCATTGTAATCCCATTTATTGTAAATTTTGGCATTTTGAGAATTAATAAGAGCGGTTTATTTCTCTCCATTTTGGCACTTATTATTTCCGCAAATTATATTCATCAGTTAATGAAGTTTTATGGATAAACAAGTCTTTTCACATGTTATTTTCAAATAGTCAAGTTGATCTTCAATTTCCTGAATCTGGTCAGATGTTTATGTGTATTTATGAACTAATTGACATCTAAGGATTTTTCAAGTTGAATTGGTATCAACATCTGTTGATATTTTGAATCAAGTTGGTATCAGAACTCGTTTGGTATTTTTAGATCATTTAGGAAAATGGAAAATGAAATTATGAATTCGAGAGAAGTGACATTAGAAGGTATAAGAACATATTTTTATTTTACAAGTAAAACCCTCAAACAACACTTTAGAAATTCCATTTTCATGAGAGAAATAAAAGGGAAAAGAAACATACACACCCATAACTAGTCAAATTCAGAGGCATTGCTGCCTGATTAACACACAAAACTCTCTAAGAGATGTTTCATAGACCAACGAGTACATACCTCGTCCAAGAGTGCTTATATACTAGTAATGGAGGTCGAAACGATTGCTGCAACCAACATGAGGAAGGGTTTCCAAGGTCAAGCTTAAGCTCTTCTTCTATATACCAAACTCAAATGAAATGACCAAAATCCCAAGTAGAATGAGGTGGTAAAATGCGAGACTGTGGGAGTTAATAACCACATCCTTGCCATTCAATACATGGCCAACCCATCACGTTGACATTCAAGCCTCATACCATATACACATGCCAAATCAACGCATTGTATCAACATTAAAACAAATGAGATCATATAAACTTTGAAGCATATGCCATGTGCTATGTTAATTTCAAACCTCATACCATTTGCCAATAAATATTATCTCTAGCATATCACTTCAAGTTTGTACCTTAGGGTATCCATGCTTGCATGCAAATCCAAGTCCAATGGGTTAGGTAATATAAACTTTGAAATTTGTGCATAATATAACCGTATCATATGCATTAAAGAATGGATTTGTATTTATGTCAAAACAACTCATATGTATATGGTTTATCAAAAAAAAACTTCACCTTGACATGTATTAAACCATTTCCATATGAAAAATGGCATATCCACATGTATATATCAAACTCAAAGAAAATCATATAAACTATATAAACTATTGAAAATTTATATATCTCAATTCTATAAACTTAATATGCTTTGAAGGTTATATTGTAGGAAATAACATTGATTTTCATCATGCATGTAATCATAGGAACACACCAACCATACTCATTTCAAATTATATCAGTGTCATGCTTAATGTCGCCATGATGCCGAGATGTAAACATAGTTACCATAACTTGAAATTTACACAACCTGCCATTATCATATTCAAATGAGAACAAACATTTTTCATCACTCAAAAATGTGTATTGATAAAAACTAGAAGAACTCTGAATCAATATACCATTACTCTGAAATGATATCATAGCTGAAATGAAGAAATGCCAACATGTTGAGGGAAATGATATGCTTGGAAATAGTCACTTTAGTGTGTTTTCTCCCATGGGACCCCACCTATTATTATTTCATAATAAATATATATAGGCTTTGCAATACTTTGTAGGATTTTATAGTGGGTGACAAATTTTTTGAGTCAACAACTGCCATGTTTACTAGCATTGAATTTTCAACCTTCTCCCCAATTCCTGCAAGTTGATCACGAACATGTGTGATCTTCATAAGATAACTGATCATTGTGTCTAATTTGGTCACTGAAATCATGAATATGGGTGTCTATTTTGCTTGTTTTATGAGAAAAATTTTTATATTTTCACAAGTTCTTCAACTTCTGGTATACAAAAGTATTTTTTTTATTTAGAATTTCACTTTACAGTAAAAACAAAACTTGTGAAGAATTTTGTTAGCTTTCTACTGACTATTTTTCAAATTAATTTTATTGAGATTTGATATGTCAATTTGGCAATTGTTTCACATTATGTTCCTTAAAAATGAAAGGAATGATAATGAGTTATGTTTTCCCCCAACAATTTATCTATTATTAAACTTTTTTTTTTCACAAACTAAATATACTACAATAATATACAAAGACTCTATTTTCTTATGACAATAATTTTGAATCTAACGAATGGATATTATAATTTCTAGAATGTTTTGAAGTTGACCAAGATGAAACAATTGCAGATTTTAAACACATGTTTTCCCCCACCTTGTATCTATCTTAATTTGTACTTAAAATTAAAATCTAAAAATACCCTTTTGAAGATAATGTTTTAAGGATTGTGAATATAAATTTTTCTAAATTCCCACTATGTAGTTTTAGAGATACGGATATTTCATTTCAATGAATCATAATGTCACTTGAAAATTTTATGCAATGATTTTTTATAAAATTAAATAAAATTAGATAAAAATAATGAGAATGAAAACAAATTATATCCATAGAAAGTAGATTCAATTTTGCAAATGTTGGTATCAATTTCAAATCTAAATTATGAGTATTTGTAGGAGTCCGCAACCTCCAAAGTTCAATTAAGCTAGAGGGATTTATCAGGTTCTTGCAAACAGTCCCATTCGCAGGTTTCAAAAAGTATTTTTTTTGGCCAAAATATATTTTACTAACGAAATTTGTAAAAAATAAACGGATTCCTAGTTTTTCGGCCGAACATTTGTTTTTCGGCAGAAATATGGGTGTGAAAATTCCGTCGATCGGAAAAAATGAAGGGACACATTGTTTCGTTTCATCTGGCACCAAATCTTATAAATATGCTTTCGAATGAACCAATTTAACACAATTCACACTCTTGTTTCATAGTTTTGCATATGTGGAGCCCCTAAGAAAAACTTTGAATCATTTTTTTTCATTTTTTCGTTGGTTTGAACAAGGTGGTTGTTGTTTTGAATGCAAACAAAAAATTATATATTGAAGGCGTTGTTGAACATTTTTTCAAGGTGAAGGCATTGTTGTACATTTTTTCAAGGTGAAGGCATTGTTGAACATAAAATTCTTGATATTATATTTTAATAATTTTTGTGAGAATGAATTTTTTCTGAGGCTATTCTGAAATGTTGATTTTTTAAAAACTTTTATAGATAACTACACTCATGGGAAACAAAAGTTTGCGCAATAGAAAATTTGATCACACTCGAGACAAAACTTGCGATAACAAACAAAGGAAAGAGAATTATTGGAGAAAGAAACAAGAACGCGAAAATATTGTTCAAGAAAGAAACAATGATGATGTAAATAGAGATTTTCAACAAGAAGAAGGCCAACCAGGTATATGCAGGTACACATATTGTCTATATTAAAAGTATAAAATCATTTTTTATATTATTGTTTAAAATATAATTGATTGTAATTCAGATTTGAGTTTTTTCAAAAATCATAAATATATTTTCCTTGCAACATCGATGAAGTTGTTGAAACTAGAATTGAAGCATAAGTTGAATCACCTATTGGTATGTACATAAATCTTTAGATAATATAAGATGAACAATTGTATATATAGTTTAGGGAATTTATGTTTGGGTTTTGTTTTTTAATATAAACTTTAAATTGAAATATGAAGAAGAATCAATCAACATTGGTGATGAAATATTAGAAAATGTTGATACTGACAAATTTGGGAAGAAAGAAGTTAATCATTATATAAGATATCGTGTTACAAATATGTATAATACTTTTTTCAAAGACGAATTAGTGACAGTACAAGCTCAAATTTTACTCTGTCTAATAAAGTCAAGAAAGTTAAAATAAACTATATCATTATTGGGTATTCAAAAGTCGACAAAAAATACAAAGGTGAAACAGAATGTCTTTGACAATATAACTAGTGTATTAAAATATTTTGGAAAATCTTGAAAAAAATATGTCAGTGTTACACGTAGAATGATACAAACAATAGTTGTTTCATCTAGCAATATAAAAGATTGTTTGACACAACATATGGAAAAAAACGATGGTAACCTCAAGAAAAATATTATACAAACATAGAAAATTTTGTTTGCAAACGATAAAATTGCTTGTTGGACAGTTATTTCTAGACAACCCTACAAAGATAGACTTGCATAAAAGGTTAAAGAATCGGCCCACAATTGTTGGTTGATGAAATATCGTGTTTCACCACATACAAGGGATGTGTTGAGATGAATAATAGCATGAAAATAATATGAAGAACATCCAAAACATATATTTCCAATGACACAAATATAATTGTTCAATAAGTTCAAAGAAGAACACAAAGAAGAGCACAAAGAAGTTAAAATTTCCATCAATACATTTGTGCAACAAAGACCATGGTTTGTTAGACCAATCACTATTTGTGACACTTGTTGTTGTCATTATCATGTGGAATTTGAGTTATATTACGACACTTTTCTTGATTTTGGTAAAACTTTATGGTCAAGTTCACCTCCTCTTTCCACATTCTGTGCTTTTATATATGAAATTCTATGTGAAACAAAAGGTGATGAATTATTTTACCAAAAAAAAAGAGTTGGTGCAAATAAATGTGATCGTTGTGGAAATCTAAGTTTGCTTCACTCAAAGTATCCTATTGATATGAATGATCAATCATTTTATAATATAACATTCAATTGGAAGAGATATGAATATATCGACAACATGACTCCACATTCTTCAAATGTTATTTCCAAAAGGATTGATTTGAAAGTAGATAAAATTTGTGTGATAGATTTTTTGAAGAAGTTTGAGGAAGAAATTTATAAATACACCAAGAATTCACATAGAGCTCGATGGTGAGACCTACAATTCAAACAATCTCAAGAAGTGTTTCCACTAGGGACAATTTTGTAGGGAATTACACATTCGTTGCACAAAACGAAATATAGAGTGAATATTATCATTCTGATCAAATCACTATATTTGTCCAAGTTCTATATAGACATACTCAACGAATTCTTGATAACATAGAAAGCACGAATGAAAATCAATACGTTATTAAAGAATATCACTTTTATATAAGTGATGATCAAGCACACGATACACATTATGTACAACATTGTTTTGATAAATTTTATGAT
Source organism: Picea engelmannii (assembly GCA_009831015.1). Taxonomy (NCBI): domain Eukaryota; kingdom Viridiplantae; phylum Streptophyta; class Pinopsida; order Pinales; family Pinaceae; genus Picea; species Picea engelmannii. The sequence continues at coordinate 126,015 of ML776768.1, forward strand.
TCATTGAAAGAACACCGGATAAGATTCAATCAAAATTGGATATGGTCAAATGGATGTGCGGGTCAGTTCAAATATTCATGATCATTCTATTGGTTGTGTCGTCTTCATAAGAAATCAAACATTACACATCGTTGGATTTTTTTGAGACTGGTCATGGAAAAGGAGAGCATGAAAGTGCAGGGGAATGTATAAAAAAAACACTTCAAAGGTATCATATGAACCCTCATGCCAATCGATTTGAATCTGATGATGAGGTTGTTGAATGGTGCAAACTGACTCTAAGCCATGAAAATAATCCGTCAAGAGATGTGCACAGGTGTGTATATATATGTATATGTTACACATGTACACAAGATATTTTTATTCACGTGTTCAAATTTATAATCTATTCAATCATTTTCTTGGTAGATTTGAAGTTAACAAATTCTTGTCTTGTGCATGTTTTTTGGTATGTTGGAATCCAATATGTAAATAGATCAATCCCATATGAAGCCGGTACAATACATGGGACACGAAAAATGCATTCAGTTAAAGCAAAATGCTATCAAAATGTGTTTGCATTTGATAGAAAAAATGAATCTTGTTTTTGTTCAATTTGCATAGAGGACACATAATCCATAGAGATTTGCAAAAATGAAAATGCAGAATATGTTAAATCTTGGAGACATACCAAACTTAATATAAAAGGGAAAATTCCAGTTACAAGCTCAGAGGATATGGAATCAAATGAAACTATAGTGTTAGTTGATGGCGATAAAGTTTCTGATCTTGTTAGAGAAGGTAATTTTTATGTTTAAATATTTAAACAACTTGTAGATGTACTTGTGTGATAATATAACATGAACTACTTGTTGGAACATATCAAAATATTTGCAGGAGATGTCTTTGTCATGGTTTCACTTGTAGACAACATTGAAAATGTGAAATATTATTTGATGCAATGCAAAGAACAAAAGATGAGGTTATTAGAAGATTTTGATGATAACAATTTTATATATGAAAGAGGATCCATTGTATTGAAAGGATATTTTTTTCAAGAAACCCATCAAACCGATATTCATGTTCACTTTCAAGACTATCAGTCGGATGTCATAAGTTTTCAATATAGTCATTTGGTATGTGTAGCATGCATAAAGTTAATAGAAGTTCAATCAAGAAAAAAAAAACAAAAGTTAGAAAATGGAAAATGTCCAAAGTCGATCATGAACGAATAATTGAAGATGACATACCATTATGATTTCTTTAAACAAGTGACATGTACATTCCATAATTTTATATTTTTCCTTGAAAGTACACGTATTTATGAATATCTAGGATTCTATAATCATTTGGTTTAGTTTACTTTCATGGTCTATTCAAACAAGGAACTATATTTTTGATGAATTATAAAGTTTATCGAGCCTTATTTACAATTTGAGGGAAGAACATATAGATTGTATACGGAATCTAAAATAACCTATACTTTGGGTGATTATACTAATCCTACAAATTATTCATCGTATACACAAATCCTTTAATGCATATAACCAATTTACTACATAAAGGATTTGCATTCATTATTTCCAATGATTGAAATGTTTTTTCATATGAAGAGGATAACTGTTGAAATAATGTAATTTCAAAGAGTATTCTTATTATTATTGTTATTTTATTCATAGGATTAATCCCCATTGTGGATTAATCATGTCGGTAATTGTATTAGGACCAAATCCCCTTTTGCGGATTGGTCAACAGACAATTATAATAGGCAGAATAAGAAGTCGGCCCCAACCGTTATTATTGAGGCCCAGAAATATAATAAAGGTGGGTTTACCCACCCAGAGTAAGAAGTCGGCCTTGCCAGTGAAGAGACACTTCACACGTGCCAGAACTTGTATAAATAAAGGAGGCTAGCGCCTCATTTGGACATAACTCACTTGCTCAGTTTGAGAGACAAGTTTTGATATGTTACCAACAAAGGAGAGAGGGAGAAGAGTGGCACATCTTTTGGAGAGGAATATCTGTATTTGTTTGAGTTATCTCTTGACATTGTATTGGAAATTTATGATAAGGATTTTTTTGCTGGGTTTTCTTCCCCTAAAGGGTTTCCCAGGATAAATGCTGTGTCTCTTGTGAATGTGTATTTCTCAGTGATCTTGTTCTTATGTTGCTCTTATCTATTGAAATGAAAAGAACTATAATAATGGCATAAACATTAACATGGTATCAGAGCCACCCTTAAGGAAGCATATTTTGCAAGAAGAAAAATGTCACTGTTACTGTACCCAAAAATTAGGGTGTTTCAAAAGTGAACATTTTTAGCTCCAAAACTACCTAGAAAGTTGTGCCCTCCCCCAAGGATCATTTTGGCACCTTCAGCGCACCTTTTCAGTGGCTAGATCTCCTGGAAAGTGAAACCCTAGTTTCACAAAGTACCAGAAAACCAGAAGTACCAGAGTACCAGAAGTACCAGAAAACCAGAAGCACCAGTCCAGAAATCCATAGATCAAGTTTGAGGGGGTAAAAGTTGTATTTTCAAAATTTCGACTACACCAGCATACTCGCCTCATCCCAGTGCATCTATTCCTTGGATCAGAATTTCAAAACTTGAAGTTTGAAAAATTAGGGTTTTCTCATAAAAACCTAAGTTGCAGTTGCAGTTGCAGTTTCAGAACCAGTTGCAGTTGCAACATCAGTTGCAGTTGCAGTCGTAAGACCAGTTGCAATCACCATTGAAGTTTTCTCAAGAGTTGGTAATGATTACCGCTGCTACCTGATGGAGCCACTACCTGCAAATGTCATCAGAGGTATGTACTCACATATGTTTAATGGTTAAACCCTAAAGAGTATTTGTAGGAGAAGGGATCTCTTGCCATAGATCCAGAAGGATCTCAATATCCAACACATTCAGAGGAATGATGCAACCCAGGTGTGATTATTCTGATATGCATCTATTTGTTATGCCATTATTAGTGTTGCATGTTGAAGCTATGATCAAATTATTAGAAGGATTAAAAGTTTATCATAGAGCTTATCCTCTAACCTAACCTTTTGTCAAGATAGTGTATTGTCTCAGTACATAAGACAGGTTGAAGAAATCACTCGTCACTTGAGTGAAGAAGACCTGGAAGAAAAGCAAGCACTCATTCTTGAAGACAAGGCTCCAGGTTTGATTAATCAAGATTAATAAGATTCAAAGGTACACATGACAAGTTGATGACTATAGATGAGATAGCATTCGTCGTAAAATATTATACTTGATAGCATGTGAGCATATATAAGTAAATGCTTTATACAACTAACATCTCCTCTAGGAGAAACCTTGTGTGTTAGTTTCAGGTTGCCATGGAAGAATGCTTGGTCACAACATTATAAGAGTGTTGACCTCATTTTGTATTGTATTCCTTACCTTTAATCTTTGCTTAAGATAAATTATAAGTGATAGCTCTAAAGGAGCTATTGTGATGATTGTTCATGCTATTGCTTTATATTATCAGAAGGATATTATTCTTGCTTGCTGTTTTGTTGACCTTGTTCCAGGTCACATGAGGAGGCTATAGCGAAGGTTGCAGAAGGAAACATACTAAAGGAAAGACTATAAATGAAGCAATCATCATTGGAAAAGAAGAAGGTGGGTCACTCAGAAGCTGCCATGACCCACGCTATTGAAGAATCCATGTGAACTCTAGAATATTAGCTCACATCAACTACAAGGTGCTACCATACATATGCAAAGCTGTCACAAGTTTACCAGAACTCAAGGTTAATGAAGAAGGCATATGCAATGGATGTGCGCGAGGGAAGAATATCAAGAACCCTTTTCCAAAGAGGGACAACAAAATAGAAGGAGTATTGGAACTCATTCATTCAGACGTGTGTGGCCCAATGCCATCATCCTCCATTAGCAGGTATGTATACTATGTATCATTCATTAACGATTATTCTCATAAAATACCTGGATATATTTGAAGTGTTTAGCAAGATCAAGGAATTCAAAGCCTTGATAGAAAACCTTTCTGTAAGGAAGATTAAGATACTCAGGTCAGATAATGGAGGAGAATATAACTCAAAAGAGTTTGTGAATATTTTCAAAGATGTTGGGATCAAGACCCCCAAAAAAACGGTGTAGCTGAACGGAAGAACAGAACCATACTGGAAGCTGTGAAGACTATGATCCATGATTAGGATCTTCCTATGTGCTTATGGGAAGAAGCAGCAATGGCAGCTGTTTATGTGCAAAACTGATTATCCCATAGCGCACTTGGGCTCAAGACACCGGAAGAGATGTTCACTGGAAAGAAGCCAAAGGTAATCCATCTCAAAAATATTTGGCTGTCTAGTGTTTATTCATACACCTAAAGAAAAGAGACACAAGCTGGACCCTTCAGGAAAGAAGGAAATATTTGTGGGATTCCATGATGTCTCCAAGGCCTTCAGAATCTACATACCTGGTCATTTCCATATTGAAATCATCTAAGACCTGACCTTTGATGAAGAAGCATCACTTAAGAAATCAAGAAGATGCCAGCTTGAAGATATGTATGAAGAGGAACCTGAAAATTCTAGGATTACAGAATTCGTGAGGGAAATTCCCAGAACTGCAGAACCTATAAGGGAAGTCATAACTTCCCTTGATGAGGAGACTCCTGAAGATCATGATATAACAGAAGTTCAAGAACCTCCTCATATGAAATTATCCCATAAGAGAAATCCTGCTTGGGCAAGAGAGCTTATACAAGATGGAGAGAAGTATGGTGTTCCAGAAGGAACCACAAGACAGGTGAAAATACCAAAGCCATTTTCTAGTTACATGGCTTTGATGTGAAATCTACTTGACGAAGAACCTACATGCTTTGAAGAATCCATTCAAAAGAAGGAATGGGCATATGCCATGATAGAGGAATACCAATCCATAATAAAGAATGATGTATGGGAAATAGTTCCCAGACCAAAAAGTAAGGATGTGGTATCATCAAAATGGCTCTTCAAAATAAAACATGCTGCTGATGGAAGTATTGAGAAATATAAAGCAATATTTGTCGCTCGTGGCTTTTCCCAGAAGGAAGGCATTGACTATGAAGAGACATTCGCTTCTTTGGCCAGATACACTTTGATCAGAACCATTATAGCTATTACAGCCAAGATGAAATGGAAGCTGCACCAGATGGACGTGAAGACAACTTTCCTGAATGGTGTTATCAAAGAGGAAGTGTATATAGAGCAACCCCAAGGATTTGAGGTTGAAGACAGGAAGTCTCACGTCCGACGATTGAAGAAATCCTTATACGGATTGAAGCAAGCTCCCAGAGCTTGGTATGGCCATATAGATAGTTTCTTGACGAGCTTAGGCTTTACCAAGAGTAAAGCAGACTCAAATATCTACTTCAAAATTATGGACAATGAACTAGTAATATTACTATTGTATGTGGATGACTTATTATTAACTAGAGAAGAAAATCTCATCACTGAATGTAAAAAGAGACTTGCCGCAGAATTTGAAATGAAAGACCTTGGCCTAATGCATTAATTCTTAGGTCTTGAGGTATGGTAGAGTCCATAAAGGATATTCCTTAATCAAGGGAAGTACACAGTCGAAATCTTAAAGAGATTCGACATGCTAGAATGTAAGTCCATGAATACACCCATGGAAATGAAGTTGAAGCTGTTGGTCGATATTTCGTCAGACTTGATAGATGCCACATGATGTAGCCCTCCCTCATAAAGAATTTTGGAATACAAAGCTGATTTCCCTTAAACAACAATCCTTCCTGGATCATGTATTCTGCCCATTGGCTTTTATCTCTGAGAACTGGATTCTCAGCTGCTTCATACGCCTTCTTAAAATCTGGATCATCTCTATACATGTCCCTGAGATCATCAAAACCTAAGGTTTTGACTCTGAACTCCTGCAATAGCAAACACTTCCTGCTCAAAACATCAACAACTTTGTTAGTAGTACCAGAAATATGTTTAATCACAAAAGTGAAATTTTGCATATACTCAACCCATTTAACATGCCTTTGATTCAAATTTTCCTGTTGAGTCACAAATTGCAATGCATAATTATCACTATGTAAGACAAACTCCTTCGGAATTAAATAGTGTCTCCACTTCTTCAATGCCTGAACAATAACATAGAACTCCTTGTCATATGTGGAGTACTTCATTCTCACTTCATTCAGCTTCTCGCTGAAATATGCCACTGGTCTGTCTTCTTGACTTAAGACCGCCCCTATTGCAAATCCACTTGCATCACATTTCACTTGAAATGTCTTCTTGAAATCTGGCAACACCAGAATTGGTTGTTCCGTGATCTTCCTTTTCAACAATTTGAAACTCTTTTCAGCCTCTTCTGTCCAGTGAAAAGACTTATGTCTTTTCTTTACTGTTCCCATCATCGCTACACTAATTCCACTGAAATTTCTGATGAACTTCCGATAGAAACTAGCTAATCCATGAAAACTTCGAACTTCAAAGATATTCTTCGGTGATGGCCAATTCTTGATTACCTCCACCTTATCTGGATCCATCCTCAACTTGTCTGCAGAAATGACAAACCCCAAATAAATGAGCTCTGCCTTCATGAATGAGGACTTTTTCATATTTATCAGCAGCTTTTCCTGCTGTAGCCTCTTCATCACTGTAGCCAAATGCTTCAAGTGTTCAACCTCTGTTCTGCTGAAAATCAATATATCATCAAGATATACGATAACAAACTTTCCGATGAAATCCTTCAGGAATTCATTTATCAACCTCATGAAGGTATTCGACACATTTGTTAAGCCAAATGGCACAACAAGCCATTCATACAACCCTTCATTAGTCTTGAAGGCTGTTTTCCATTTGTCACCTTCTCTCATATGAATCTGGTCATATCCACTTTTCAAATCAATCTTCGAATTTTTTTTTGCTCCACTTAAGCAATCCATCAGATCATCCATCCTTGGCAATGGAAATCTATACCTGATGGTTATCTTGTTGATCGCCCTTGATTCAATACACATCCTCCAGCCTCTGTCTTTCTTCGGACTGAGTACTGTCGGAACAACACACAGACTCAAGCTTTCTCTGACCAACCCTTTGTCCATCAAATCCTGAACCTGTCTCTTGACCTCTTCATTCTCCTGCGGCGTCAATCTGTACGCTGATTTGTTTGGAAAAATAGCTCCTGGTATGAGGTCAATATGATGAGTCACACTTCTAATTGGTGGCAACGAACGAGGTAGTTCATCCACTACTATGTCAGCAAACTCTTCCAGCAGTTTCTAAACCTCTTCTGGTAAATCATCTACCCTTGTGCTGGTTAAAACAATCTTTGGATTCTTGACCACAATGAATTGCGGTTTCTCCTTCTTCTTAACCTCTGTAAGAAGTTCCTTCCCACTCATGAGAAGTACAGTGTTACTTACTTCAGATTTCACCTCCTTATCTTTGATTGGAAGCAACATGTGAGTTCTCCCATTCTTCTCTAGGGTGTATGTGTTCATCCTCCTGTCATGAATCACATTCCTGTCATATTGCCATGGTCTACCCAGCAATAGATGACAAACATCCATAGGAATAACATCACACAAGATCTTATCATTATATCCCCCTATCTTAAATTCAACTAAACACTGTTTAGTGACATTTACCTGATGTCCTTTTTGTAACCAAGAAACTCTGTATGGGCTTGGATGATCAATCGTCTCCAGCTCTGGCTTTTCTACCATCTCGATTGAAACGAGATTATCTGTACTACCATTGTCTACAATGACCTTGCATACCCTATCCCTGGTCTTGCAAGTAGTCCAAAAAAGTCTATTTCTTTGGACTGAACTCTCCACCCCCTTCTCTGGTGTCAAAAGAACTTTTCGCATCATCAACGATCTTCCGCCTTCAACATCCTCTGCCTCAACATTCTTCCTTTGAGCTTCGGTAATGTGAGCCTCTCCTTCCTCTTTCTTCTTATCTAGACATTCAAAATACTTGTGTCCAGCCTTTCCACATGTGAAGCACTTTACCACTCCACCTCTTCCTCTTCCTCTACCTATAGTACAAGGAAACATGTTTTTATTAGCATACTCTCCTCTTTGATCAGTATATTTCCCTTGCTATTTAGCATATTTCCCTCTCTGATCAACATACTTCCCCCGGTGTGAGCTTCCACCTCTCTCAGTTTGAGTTTGAGGTTGAGGTTTCTTCCACTCCTCCTTAGGATTCTGATTTCTTTCTTGGACAACTGACTTTCCCCTGGGCTGACTTCTTCCACGCCCTCTTTGACCTTGCTTTCAGCTCAACTTCTCTTTAGCTTTCAGAGCCATCTGATAAGCATCTTCCACCATTCGGATGGTCAAGATGATCATCTCATCCTGAATTTCATATCTCAGGCCATTCATGTACCTTTCTATATTCTCATCGTTGCTTTCACGATGACCTGCTCTAATGTTCAGTCTATATAATTCTTTAGTGTATTCCTTCACTGACATCAGCTTCTGTCTCAGGTTCTGTATCCTCCTGAACAGAGAAATTTGATAATCTCTGGGGATGAATTTTTCCTTCACCTTTGCAATCATCCTATCCCATCTCTTGATTTTCTGCTTGCCTTGGCAATGCCCGTCAGCTTGTAGTTCATCCCACCACAATGATGCATGTCCTTTTAATCTCATGATAGCATGCTTGACCTTCTTGTCCTCTTCGACATCTTCGTAGTCAAAGTATGTGTTCAGAGATCTAATCCAGTCTAGAAGCTCTTCAGCATCCAGGTTTCCCTCATAAACTGGAATGTCCATCTTCGCCCTTGCGCCCATTCTTGCAACAACTTTAAGAAAGTGTTCGTTTGCTGCATCTTCTACTGTGACTTCTTCTTCTCCATGTCCAACTTCATCTTCATTCTCGGACTCACTGAGATCCCCAACATCAGCTATGCGCCTTTGTGCTGTCTCCATGTCCTCAAGTCTGACACATAGATCACACATATCTCTTTCCATCTCTGGATTCTGCATCTGCCTACCCCTTCTTCTTGGCATTTCCCTCTCCTCTGGTGGATCGGGTGATTGTCTATCTCTTCTCCTCAGCATCATGGTGAATCCTCCTTTTCCTTGCTACAAAAAGAAAAGAAAACCTTTCTGTGCTTTGATACCAAAGATGACGCAGCCCTCCCCAACCCGCAGGACGGAAGGTCCACGTACACAGGATCTTCTCCTTTCTCTCGGCCCAAAGAGCTCTTAATCGACTCTTCTATTTTCCTTTCGGAAAATCCGCACCCACAACAAATTCTCATGGGATTCCTCCTTCACGATTCGGGGAATCAGACTTTGTGATTTCGCGAATCCTATGGTCGAGTGTCTTGTCACTCAGACCCCCGAATCTCGAATTCCTGAAACAGTCAACTCTTGACTTTTCCCTGTTTGTATTTTGGATTTCTTCTTATCGTGATTTCGGTAGTTGCGATGTCATGCAACTCATCCCTTCGACTCCCGAAACCCCGATTCCCGATTTACCGAAATCCTAAAATTCTCTTTTTAGGAGATTAACGGCTATGAATTCTCCTTCGATCCAACGGTCAGTGCTATTTCGTGTATCAAGAGTTCAAGACTCTCGATACCGAGTCCTATGTCACCACAAACCCCGAAATGCCAAAATTATTGGATTCCGACACGTGTCCAAGTGTTGGCCCCACAACAAAACCTTCCACCTTATCGAAGTTTCGGACTTCGTGATTTCACAAGTCCTAATGCAATGTTTTTGGGACTTCAACTCATGAAACCCCGAAACATTCAACGCAATTGACCTCCCCATCAACTGTTCACCACCTGTCCACCTTGCTGGCTTCTATGACCCCACACAGTCCTTTTAATTCTTTGCAAATTCACGTTTCATGATTTTGCGAATCCTGATGTAAAGGTTTCAGGACTTCAACTCACGAGATCCTGAAATGAAAACCCACGAGTAGATCCAATGGCCCCTGTTGACTTGGATCGATGGTTCTATCTCTCTTGATATCAAACCTTTAAAATAATCTCTATAACTCCCCTGCTACTCTGCGAGATCTGACGACTCATGGGACTTCGCGAATTCGCAACGGAGAATTTCGATCGTCCAAAAGCTTCCTCAACAATTCCTGTGAAACGAACACAATATTCCTCCTCGAGCTTGTCCACCTGTGACACAAAATTACGATGCCTCTCAGTACTTCAATGCACAAACTCCTTGTGCTACCCTTCAACAGTTTCAAAGGCTTTATCCTTCCTAAGCTTTCTCACAAATCCAAGTCTTACATAAGACTCTTGCATGCACTCTTTGCGGAAACCTTCAAAACACTTCAAGTCTTGAACACCTTCGACTTTGTGCACTCCCTGCAACAACAGTCCTCCAGCAACTTCTCAGGTTTCAAACCCCGTATTCAAACTTGGCCTTATGCACACCTTGCACGACTCCTGTGCCTAACTACACTTCTATGGAAATGAGAACAATTGTAAACACTACCTGAGCCTTCAGAGACACAACTATGAATTCTTGTCAACGCACTCCTTGCGGACAACTACTACTGCACTCCTTACAGGAATTCTCGCTCAGACAAAGAAAAAATTGAAACTCATTCCTTACTCTTCCTCTCAGATTTCAAACATTCAACAAGAAATCATTCATACATAGCATAAAATAAAGTGTACAACAGAAAGAGTAAAATAACTCTGACCATAACATTCAATATACATACACAGAGAACAAACACAATGCCATGAATTTGAATTAAAGCTTTCTCTATTAATTCAAATCTCTGTACATGGGTATTTTTCACACAACTCTCTGCTCTCTTCTCTGTATACTCTATGCTCTTGTTTCTGTTCATTCCTCCTTCCTCTAATGTTACAATGATACAAGTGAGGGTGTCTATATCCATCTTCCCTCCGTCTCTAAAACTGTCTAATCTAAAATTCAATTCTATCTACCTTCATTAACTATTATAAATGCCTCTATCTACTTCAGACGAGAGCGGGATGCTCAAGGTATGATTACAATCTATAAGTACGCCTCTCCTTAACTATTACATTTATGTTTGGTGCATCCATCTTCAAATTTTTTTGAACAATTCATCATGTGCCCAAAATGCGCTGGCGCTTGCACCACGCTCGCTTGACGTTTATGATGCTCCTGCATCACCACACTGTACAAACATATTATTGGATCACTAATGTACCTGACGAACACCAGACCAGACATATGTTTTGCAGTAAACACCTTGAGTCAGAGCCCAGACGTGTTCACCTAATGGCTGAAAAACATGTGATGAGGTACCTTAAAGGTAAAATGGATTATGGTCTCAGCTATGATGGAGATCATGAATTCACACTGAGTGGATACAGTGATTCAGATTGGGTAGGAAGCGTTGTTGATAGAAAAATCACTTCCGGATGCTGTTTTAGTTTGGGATCAACCATGATCTCGTCGCAGAGTAGGAAGCAATCCGGTATTTCTCTCATCACAGTGGAAGCAGAATACATTTCCGCATGTTCTGCTAGCTGGGAAGCTATATGGCTTCGAAAGTTGCTGAATGGCCTATTTGACTTGGAGATGGAAGCAACCACAATCCTATGTGACAACCAGAGATGCATAAAGATGACAGAGAATCTTGTATTCCACGACAGGTCGAAGCACATAGGGATTCGTTATCATTTCATCCGTGACATGGTACAGAGAGGAGCCTTGAAGCTCCAGTACATTAGCATGGATGAACAGGTTGCTGATGTGATGACCAAACCTCTATCTCGTGTAAAGTTTGAACACTTTTGAGATAAGCTTGGTATAGTCCGAAAGGACCCTCCTTGAAAGGGGGAGTATATATATATATATTCCTTGCTTCTGACCTAGCTGTTAGACGTAAAGCAAGATGAGTCATTGCTTCTGACCTCGCTGTTAGACGTAAAGCATGACATTGTGTGTTCCTTTCTTCTGACCTAGATGTTAGACGTAAAGCAAGATGATTCATTGCTTCTGACCTCGCTATTAGACATAAAACATGACGCTGTGTGTTTCTTGCTTCTGACCTCGCTGTTAGACGTAAAGCAAGATGAGTCATTGCTTCTGACCTCGCTGTTAGACGTAAAGCATGACGATGTTTGTTCCTTGCTTCTGACCTCGCTGTTAGATGTAAAGCAAGATGAATCATTGCTTCTGACCTCGTTGTTAGACGTAAAGCATGACGCTGTGTGTTCCTTGCTTCTGACCTAGTTGTTAGACGTAAAGCAAGATGATTCCTCACTTCTGACCTCGTTGTTAGACGTAAAGCGAGATGATGTGTGATTCCTTGCTTCTGACCTAGTTGTTAGACGTAAAGCAAGATGATTCCTTGCTTCTGACCTCATTGTTAGATGTGAAGTGAGATGTTGATATGTTCCTTGCTTCTGACCTAGTTGTTATACGTAAAGCAAGATGATTCCTCGCTTCTGACCTCGTTGTTAGACGTAAAGCGAGATGTTGATATGTTCCTTGCTTCTAACCTAGTTGTTAGACGTAAAGCAATATGTGACTGACATTGAGCTACCAGCCTAACAGCCGTGACATTGAGCCAGTGTAGTACTGTGATGTGCCAGTCTAGTGCTGTGATGAGGTGTCATTTTCGTGATACATATTTGATGTAGATGATGATGGCATTCTTTCGAGAATGACGATGATGTCGATGAAGAAAACTTCGGATGACTCGTAGATATGCCAGCTAATGTTCTAAGATGATATTGACGATACTGTCCTCCTGATGCCACTGATGATGCAGACCTCTCTTGCCTGATGCCATTGAAGAATACCCTTCTTGTTAAGGGGGAGTGTTGAAATAATGTAACTGCAAAGAGTATTCTTATTCTTATTGTTATTTTATTCATAGGATTAATCCCCATTGTGGATTAATCATGTCGGTAATTGTATTAGGAACAAATCCCCTTTTGCGAATTGGTCAACAGACAATTATAATAGGCAGAATAAGAAGTCATCCCCAACAGTTATTATTGAGGCCCAAAAATATAATAAAGGTGGGTTTACCCACCCAGAGTAAGAAGTCGGCCCTGCCAGTGAAGAGACACTTCACACGTGCCAGAACTTGTATAAAGAAAGGAGGCTAGCGCCTCATTTGGACATAACTCACTTGCTCAGTTTGAGAGACAAGTTCTGATATGTTACCAGCAAAGGAGAGAGGGAGAAGAGTGGTGCATCTTTTGGAGGGGACTATCTATATTGGTTTGAGTTATCTCTTGTCATTGTATTGGCAATTTATGATAAGGAAGTTTTTGCTGGGTTTTCTTCCCCTAGAGGGTTTCCTAGGATAAATGTTGTCTCTTGTGAATGTGTATTTCTCAGTGATCTTGTTCTTATGTTGCTCTTATCTATTGAAATGCAAAGAACTATAATAATGGCATAAACATTAACAATAACTTCACATAAAATTTCCATGTTATTATAAGGGACTATTGATGTCTTAGAAAAGATTTCACTAAATGTAGTGTGTTTCATAAAATCACCCCCCTCTCTATTAATATCTCTAGGACTAATATCATTCTACAAATAAAAAATAACACCATCTACTAAGGCTTGGTTTGCTGCGTTTAGATTTTCATTTTTTTAATTGAATTTGGAGTATATTGAGAATTCAAGGTAGTGTATGATTAACATCCTAATTAAAAAATTTAAATACATCTTAAAACATGCCAATTTTAATTATGAAATTGTGAATTTTGATTCCAAAAGTGTTGATATATTAAATTGCTACAATGTGAATTTAGATTTCAATATCTTGAAGCAAATAAAACAAAATTGAAACTATGAGCTACTTGAAAAATGTGTATGATGAACCTAACACTACTTATATTATACACATTAAACATAGTTTTCATTAAGTTTGATTGAAAAAACTTAAGTTGAAAAAGAATTTGATTTTGTGACCTGATAACAAAAAAATAAAATAACACCATCTACTAAGGCTTGGTTTGTTGCATTTAGATTTTCATTTTTTTAATTGAATTTTGATTATATTGAGAATTCAAGGTAGTGTATGATTAACATCCTAATTAAAAATGTTAAAAATATCCTAAAAGGTATCAATTTTAATTATGAAATTGTGAATTTTGATTCCAAAAGTGTTGATATATTAAATTGCTTTGTAATGTGTATTTACATTTCAATATCTTGAAAAAAATCAAACAAAATTGAAATTATGAGCTACTAGACAAATGTGTATGATGTTACCTAACACACATTAAACATAGTTTTCATTATGTTTTATTGAAAAAACTTAAGTTGAAAAAGAATGTGATTTGTGACATGATAACAAAGTTGGAAGTTTCCTCAATGTAGACCTTGTATTGTGGATGGTGCATTGCTATCCCTGCAAATTTTTGAATAGAAAGTTTTTTAGTGATATTGAACAACACTCATAGGTGTCATATTAATGGTACTAGTGAATACTTCCAATGTGAAGAGGATTGATAATCCATCAACCATTTTCTTCCCTTTTCGGTACATAAACAATTTATATCAATATAAATTTTAATGAAAATCGCTTACTTATATTAAAGTATATTTTAATTTTACATATTAAAAAAGGTTAGATGATGTTATTATTTCACATTTTTATTTCAAAGTGTATTTTTATTTCAGATTTTCTTGAATGAATATATTTAAAGCTCGAAAAGAAACCAAGGATGAACATAACTAGTTTAATGCTAGACTGTCATTTCATTGTGAATTTTCAATAAAGAAACCAAGGATGAACATAACCAGTTTAGTGATGGACTGTCATTTCATTATGAATAGATATAAGGCGTGAAAGAAGAAATCAAGTATAAGACTCCTAAGTTCCTAATAGAGTGTTTTAATCCCCTGCATAACACATTATTTATTTCCCATTACAGAGAAAGTAAGAGTCATAACTTCGACGATATTTTTTACCTCTAGGTGAGGTTTGTTTACTCACCCCTTCGCGGGGGGTGCGAAAGAATGGGAGGGAGAAATACGCCAGTTATGAAGTCTATTGATATTATTGATGAACAAATGTGTTCAGACCAGGTCGGGTTGAGAAATCCAAAACCTTGCCAGGTTCGCTGCCAACCGTTATTCCAAATAGAATGAATGAATTTACAAATGACTGTGATGCATCAAGATGCATTTCTGGATGTGTTTCAGAACAGATTTGGATCAATCTTGAGTCGCATTTCCCTTGTCCTATGGTATAACCATTTTCAATAAAGAAACCAAGGATGAACATAACCAGTTTAGTGCTGGACTGTCATTTCATTGTGAATTTTCAATTTTGAGTTCATGGTTTTTACTAAGTTTTGGATTGATAAAAGTCTACAACCTATCAAAATAAGGGAGAGGCCTATATTGATGCGATGATCAATATGCTTAAATTTACAAAATCATTGTTAAAGTCAATTATTATCAGTTGAATGGAATGGAATAAAATCCATATCACCCAATGAAAACTTCACAATTGTTAATACTCACGACTATGAAATATTAATATCTACAACCCTTCACACTATAAAACCTATGAACCTTTCAACTTATAAAAATATCTACAAATAGTAAAAATAGAACATAAACTATAATTTGATGATATGTTTGACTATTCAACCATATTTGCAAATCAAACAAAATTGAAAATATAAGTTGTAATTGATTATCACTTGAATGGAATGGAATAAAATCCATATCACCCAATGAAAACTGTCAATTCTCACGACTATCAAATATTTAAATATCTACAACCCCTTCAACCCTATAAACCCTATGAACCCTTCAACTTATACAAATATCTACAAATATAACAAAAACTATACTTTGATGATTTTTTTTGATTGTTTTCAACCATATTTGCAAATCAAACAAAATTGAAATTATAAGCTAAGCATAAAACATAAATTATCCTTTCACCATCATAAACAATATAAGAGAAATCAAAGATGAAATAATAAATTGATATTTTGAGTTCCATATATATATAATGAAAGTTTTCATAGTTACACTATGCCAAATACATAAGTTTTCATAGTTACACTATGCCAAATACATAGGTTCCACAACCATTTTAGGCTAATAACAAAAACAAAGAGGCAATTAAACATTTAACTCCAAAATTTTGGACTCTACGCCATCTCTTTAAGATAGATCACTTCATACCTGCAAAAGAAAACATTTGTTGAATTTAAAATTTAAATATTTAAAATAAAATAGATCTACAAATTTAAAATAAAATGTACACATACCATTTTAGATAAATAAAACGGGTTGTGATTAAAGAAAAATTGACGTACATACCAAAAGAGTTAAGTTCCTTCTTCCAACATACTCCTTTTCCACCAAATATAATGTAAACATCTGTAACAATAAAAAACAATAACAAGAAAAACCAATAACACATATTAGCATATATACTTTATTAGCAAATATTTTAAAGATATTTAACTAAATATTAAATAAGCAATAAGAAATAATAACATACCCAACTGGAGTTACATAGATTTAAGATTATCGTTATCTTTTTATTATACTTTTTGGCACTTTTTTTAAACCAAACTTACATCACGAAGTTCCAAAACTTCCAAAATAGTTACTCTCCATATTAATCATGCATGGTCTAAACAATGAAAAATCTTATCTAGAAAAATTTTAAAGAGAAAATTTTTGTTCTCTGTAACCAATTTTAGTGTTCAGAGTTAGATAATACCCTGAAAATAAATTCAGTTGTGTATGCAGAAAGTTCACAAATCTCCACATTAAGCCATTCTTCCAGCAAAATACTTATCTCCTCGTGGATAAAGTCCCAAATCCTTCAAGTGAATTTCTCATGCTAGGTGACCTTATTTACTCAACAATAAAATACTTATCTCATCTTCTGCAGTAGAATAAATGTTCTCATATAATCAAATTCCCTCAAATTCCCTTTCAAATTAAATGACTCACAAATCTCCATATTAAGACATGTTCTTCCAAGAAATTACTTATATCTATGAAATTTCACAAATATGCATATTAAAAACCATTCTTCCATAAAATACTTATCTCCTCTTTCTGTGGTGGAATAGATGTTCTCATATAATCTTTCATGTACATGCAGAAAACACAAATCTCCACATATATTAAGTCATTCTTCAAAAATAATTTAAATATTTCATGTTTCTATATGGGATGTATTCATATTACATATAATCAAATTCTCTTTGAAATACGCCTTTGTCATGATCTAAACATAAGTGAGATCATGCACGTACATAGCTTTTTGTAAATCTACAAATGTTGGTTTTTGTGGTTAGTAAGAAATTAGTTAAGAGTTTGAAAATACCCCAATAAGGAATTCACTTCGTTGTATGCAGAAACCACAAATCTCCATATTACGCCATTCTTGGACAAGAATGCAAGGAATGCAACTGAAGAAAATTTAGAAACTTCCCCTTTTTTGATGTGGGATAGAGCTTGTTCTCAAATAATCAAATGCTCAAGTTCAAAATTAGGTCTGCATCATGATCTAAAAATAAAAAGATTGAATGTACCATTTCAGACGCTGATAATCTTACATAGGAGTTATATATATTTCAAAATGATTGATAAAATAATATTCAACAAAAATAAGCAACTTGAACACTTATATATATAAGGCCCAACATAAAAACAAATTAAAACTGACTAATTTGCAATGTACATACATTTAAGAATCATCATGAATAGACACATCCTTCTCAAGTATGAATGCATCCTCCTCAATCCCAATCCCCCGCACTCTCTTCTCCACATTCCGTTCAAGCACACTCTCATGCACTCTCTTCTCCACATTTCCCTATAACACATTTCAAATTTGCACATTTGAAAATTAAATTTAAATGATTTTAACACATTAAATTGTAGTTTTAAATTTTGAAAATGTAATACATGTGATGTGCCAATCTGAATATCAATAAATTATACCCACCATACCCTAAGATTCAATAATTTATATATTGTTAAGACAATTTATTTTTAAATTAATAATTTAAGTGACATTGCAATTTTCATATATAACTAAATTTGTTTTCAGCACGCAATGATACCTGTGAAATCCCACCCTCTTCAAACTCTCCTAATGAGAATTGGGACTAGTCTGCCCAAATAGTAGGAGATGGAATAGGGATCTGTGAACAACACAACTAATAACTAAATCTAGGATTCAATGTGTTCACATTTATACAAAAAACATAAATTTCATGTTGTTGATTATTCAAAATATTGAAGTTTGGACAATTAAAGTGTTCATATGTGGATATTAGAAAACACATACTTGATTCAACCCATCCAAATTTAAACTCATGGAATCAAGTCCCCTATTTACTAGAGATTCATTTAACATATGACGAAACTGCAATTAATGCCGATAACAATTGTATTATTTCTAAAGATACCATGATATGTATCTAGATCTAGAACTACAAGAAAACTATCCTCAAATGCATAAAAATTTTACAAACTATAACACATACCAATCCGATGTTCGGTTCATCATTCTAAATTAACACTTTCCAACCATTACAGAAACATTTTGCATACTCCTTAATATCTTCGACTGACATGGTATCTATCTCCTCATTTGTTTTGTAAAAATAATTGGCTTGAGAATTGGCTTCCACTCTCTGACAGTTCAAACCAACATCAACACCATAAAAAAACGATTCCAAATTTTCCCTGATTGCATTCCTAGCCTCCTTCCCTACATCTGATGTAGCTCGCAACTATGAATGTGAGACAAATTCCCCTGTTGGACAAGATACTAAAGTTCGTGGAGGCCTCTTCAATTTTGTATTTCAATATGCCCCTTTTCGATCATATGTCTATCCTTTACCAACCCCATAATAATTGGACAATAGGTTGGTATAATCAGGGTGCATGTCCATGAAAAACTATGCATAAAAGTGTCTATCAAAGTAATGTGGAACCTAATCATTCCACGAAAAATTCTCATATGCTGCCAAAAATATATTATAAAGATGTCCTGCTATGTTGGGGTGCTTAAAATATTGCACCTTTAACATCTTTCTCTTTGGCCCCTCTTTGAAATTGAACATAGAAATTGCATCTTCTTTTGAAACTCTACTTTTTACTACTTCCCATTTATCAGGGCCCATCACCTCCGACTTTCATCTTGTAACGACCCCAGTCGTTAAGACTACATGCGAAGCATAACAAGTGTATTTTTTTTTAAACAAGAAAGTAACAACAACAACAATTAATTAGAACCCTTCTGACGAGCAGGGGACAAACACATTAATATTACAACAAGTACAACCTTACTTACAAAAAAACTACAGTTCCCTTCGAGAGGCGCATAACCCTAAGCTAGGTTTGATGTGTGCTTTTCAATTAATGAGCACAATGATCCAAACATACAGTGTCACGTCGCCACCTTGCGACAAGTACGCTAGGAACCCAACCACAAACAAAATGAGTCGAAACCTTCCACCCAACATAAAATCCCACGTGCCTGAAATACAACTTGCACACTCATGCATTATACAACGTCATTAGACGAAGGCGCTCTATCATTCAGGAAACACAATATGTCAAGTGACTACACAATACCTTCAATTGCGCAACATCTAGATGTAATTCAATAATAAATTTATCATCTAGGAACTCAATCATCACAATATAGTAACTAGTCTCTAACTACAATAAAAACATATAACAAACTTCTGGTGTCAACTTTTTCCATTCAAGGTTTTAATAATCCAATTACTTATCTATAATTTATTAAATTTACCAAATCAATCAAGCAAGGAACCATACCATAGAAGGGGGACTTCTATTTAATTTATCCTTCATTAAGAACAAGACTAGACGAGCCAATTAGAATATTCCATTTCTTATTTAAGAACGATCCCTTCATAATCTCTAATTCAATTTCACAATTTCATTGCAACAATTCTACTATTCTCTAGAGTTGAAATAAAATTCCATCAACTCTACTATAGCCTAGAATTTAAAATAAATTCTATCAACTCTACTGTAAAAATGACTTCCATCAACGCCACTATAATCCCGAAATTTAAATAAATCCATCAAACTCCACTATAATCTGGAAATTAGAATGAATTCCATCAATGCTATTATAATCCCGAAGTTAAAATAAACCCATCAGACTCCACTATAATATGGAAATTAAAATGAATTCCATCAACGCTATTATAATCCTGAAATTAAAATAACCCATCAGACTCCACTATATTCTAGAAATTAAAATGAATCCAACACATTCTATTATAAATGTCATTCCAACAATTCTACTTAACCTAGAATTGAAATAAATTCCAAGAAATCCCCCACGGTTCTAGTAAACATTAAGAAAACACGTTACACAACAAGGATGTTTTCAACAAGGATTGAGAAAGACACTATACAACAAGGATGGACAGTCATAGGTTATACAATGATGCATTAAGGAAGGGCGCTATTCAACAAGGACATTTACAACAAGGATTGAACAAAGACGTCATACAACAAGGATGGACAATCATAGGTTATACAACAACACGTTAAGGAAGGGTGCTATTCAACAAGGATTGAAGTAAAATTTCTTACAGTATTCATACAAGTTGTCCCAAGAGGATGTCAATTAACTCCATCACTCATTTATATTGTTCTGATTTTGTTAAATGGACACAAATGAATAATGTGTTTTAGTTTTGAAAGAGAAGAATTTTTCACGCATAATTTTTAATGCTAATAAGATATGTGCAGTGGAAAATTGTAACTGAAAAAAATTGAAATAGCTAAGAATCACAGATACCCACGATTCAATAAGAATTGAATTTACAACCAAACTACCACATGTTATTTTTATTCATCAACAAGAATAATTAAAAGAAGGATATAACAGAATAATATCTAACAATTCTACTACGTACAAAATATCCAAATCTATGAGAATCCCTAAAGAAGTAAGAAGGATCTATAAGGAAAAAATGAGATTCAAGATTTCTTTGGACTTCATACCAAAGTTTTTTTTTTTTTGGGGGATATATCCTAATCACAAGTTGAAACTTATTGGACAAATATTTCAGAATTTTCATTCCAAAAGTGGTCTCGATTGAACACTTTGGTTAAACATTTGATGCACCATTTTAATAATTTAATATGTATATCGATTTCAAGGAGCGTTATGCAAAGCGTTAATCCCGCGGTTTAAAAAAATGGGCGTTATACAACAACTCGTTTTAAAAACGTTTTACAACACGGATTGAGAGCCATAGGTTAAGCATCGAGTGTTAAGAAAAATGGGGTGTTGCAAGACATGGAAGGTTTATTCGTTAATAATTTTGGCGCAGGGATACAAAAGATCCAATATGCAAGGTTAAAAACAAAAACCAAGGTGCAGAGAAAAAGGGATGGTTCGTTGTGTAAAGACCAAAAACATTTGTTGAGCAATAAGGAGGAAATTCACTGTACACAGTAAGGAATTGGCTGGGTAGAGAAGTTATCCTTCACTTATTATCCATGCACAGGAAAGCAGGGCATTTGAATCTAATTCTTTAACACCAGAGTGAAAGACAGTCGATTTGGCTCATGGCTGACTGATCAGGCATGGACTAATAACTTGAAGGATAAAAACAAAAGGTAAAAAAATAATTTTCTTGTATTAAAAACAATAAAAATGCAGAGTAAAATAAATAATGGCCCGAGACCAAAACACAGTCTTTTTATTTTAACAGCATCTACGCAAACGAGCTTTTGACAATAAGAAAGTGTAAGAAAAATAAATTGATCTATTATTTAGTATAAATTATGTGCATGCGTACCATAGATAAATGTGAAGAACCATAAGTAGTTGTCCCACACACACTCCATCCAACTCCCGCTTGCCAACTGAAGTGACCTCACTAGTACCTCCCAACCAACAGTATGGGTACTCTTCTTCCCCCTGAGCCCCCCAAGCCACAAAGGGGACACAAACCCAATACTAGATAATTCTATCACCCAACTCACCTCACAAGGTCGAGCTACCACTCGTTACCTGAGCTGGGTATCCTAACTCCCACAACAGAAAGTTAAGTCAAGATAAAATTCCAGCAGCGTAATGTTACACAAGCCATATGTTATCCATACTCCTCACGAGCCATCCTTTTTATAGAGTTTCTTAGTCATTAGTTTTCCAAACCCTCATTAGATTCCTTTTTCATTTATTTAATTAGGAAAAACCTCTCCCATACACATGTTTCCCGATCCCCTAGTTTCACCAGAAAATCATTTTTTATTAATTAATTAAATATTCCTATTTCCCACATCCACCTAAAAACGTTCCTAAAAATGCTCCTCAGTGTCCCAAAATTCATGTACAATTCTTAAATGACTTACGACTTACTTAATTCCTAGTTGAGTTCATAAATAGAAAGTCCCAAAGGCTAGATTCCTTACTAAGTTGGACATTCCTCTTTTTCTTTAAGTTTCCCCTTTTCTTTAAGTTTCCTTTTCTTTTAAGTTTCCCCCTTTTTCCATTTTAACTAAAAATCAATTTAGCAAGTGTAGATAAAAAAACCATTGTTGGAAATATAATTGAGAGGGCGGGGGTGAATCAGTTATAATATAAGCTTGAAAAATTTTCTTGTTGTTTTCTTAATCTTTTTAGATTATTATTTAATGTGTTACAGATAACTTAACATGCATAGATATACAATATTTAATCAATCACACAGAATACACAGAGACACGGATTTTCATGAGGAAACCCATAAAGGGAGAAAACCTCTTCTTCTTAGGAAGTCAGTCAATATCCAAATTTCATGTACATCACAGTATTTGAGCACGCACTCAAATATGAGGCTACAACCTCTGATAGCAAGCTGCAACTTGCGGAGAGAACCAAATCTCAGATTTCTCTAGCACCAACTAGATGGAAGCACTAACTCCCAGGTTTCTCTAGAATCAACTAGATGGAAGCACCAACTCTTAGGTTTCTCTAGCACCAACTAGATGGAACCACCAACTCCCAGAATATATTATAGCACCAACTAGAATTTAGAGGACTACAATCCTCCCTAGCACCACCCTACCACCCTGAAATATCTTGCAAAACTTTTACTTACTTTCTCTGTCTCTGATATGGTTTGTTACAGCACCATGTCTCCTCAGCCTTCTTCATATTCTATCCTCTGTTCTGCTTATGCATCTTTCTGCTTCTATGCTCTTCTCTTTTTCCTCTTGCGCTCACCACAACTGTTCTGTAACATCCCGCTCTGGCGCACTGAGAAAACTTATTCTTTGAGGACACTTGCTTGCAAGTGATATGGACTTTTATGATGTTAAAACATTTATCCTTGATTATGATGCATTATGATAGATGACATGATGTTTTACTGCTTTGACGTAGACAGGTGCTATTGACTCAGTTTTATTGAGTGTGTAGGGTTTTGGACCCTGAGGATGCAGAGGCATCGGTGGAACCCCTTGGACTCCGGATTGAGTCAGGGAGTGTGCTATTTGGGTTGATTTACTTACTGTGATATTTCATTGATTTGATGATATGATGTTGACATGTTCTGACACGATTGTTGATGATGCAGGCTGACGATAGCTTGCCAACCAGACTCACATATGGAGTAAAGGGGCCACACATGATTTCCAGATAGGTTGAGGGAGAGGGGTGGACAACAGCCCTGCCACAGCCTACTAGCACTCCCGCCGTGGCTTGAACTATAGGTTAACGATTACCGAGTTCGAGAGGATCCACGATGCCGTGGGGGTAGACTGCGACAGTCGCTCACGATGATTCTAAGGGGCGCTCAATAAGGCGGGGGCCTTATTCCTTAGAGCCCTTAGTCTCCCACAAGTTCAACTGGCGGAGTGTTGACTCCAGGGGTTATAGATGTCTACCAATCAGTCAAGTTGGCGAGTGGCACCCTTGGAGAACGTGGTGCATTCTGAAGGGCACGTCGTGCAAAAGAACCACAAGAAGCGAGTGGAACCCTTGGAGCACGTGGTGCATCCTGAAGGGCACGCCGCGCAAAAGAAACGAATGAGGCAAGTGGCACCCTTGGAGCACGTAGTGCGTCCTGAAGGGCACGTCGCGTTGATGATGATGAAGAAATGAACCTAGATGGCCCTAAGACTTTAACGCCTTAAGAAATCCTTAAACAATTTCCCTAACCAAGTGTCGCCCAGTTCAGAATCTAAGTCCTAAGTCTAAAACTTTTCTAGGGTAAAAATTTAGTCTAACCTTAAGAAAAAGACCCTAGAATAAAAATAACATTTTAAACAAAAACCCACTTAAGTAATAGTTGGGTCTTCATAAAATTCTTGGGGTAAATGACGAGAGTAAGAATTAAATTAAAACTAATGGTTTTAAAATTTTTGCAAAGAAGAAATTATTTCCTAACTTGTGAAAGTACAAAACATATTAAATAAATAATAAAAGGGAAAGATTTAATAACGCAACTGCCATTTTGGGATTTAATAAAAAGGGAAAAGAAGGGAATAATAAGAATTAGGAAACTAAGTAATGGAGGAAACTTAATAAAGGAAAGATGGGAACTCATGGTAAAAAGCAAGGTCAACATAGTAAGGAATCTGAAATTAAAAACCTGCTAATTTGAGCTAATTTAGTAACATCATTTTTTTAAGGAAAGTATTTAAAACATGTAAGGGGATCTAGGAACACCTAGGAGTAAATTTAGGAGAGACTCTAGGTGGGTGAGGGAAATGAGTAAATTAAAGAAAATAGTTACTTGAGGAACGACACTTGTGCGAACAAGATCTTTTAGTATTTTTTTTTTATTAAAACTTAATTAAAATGTGATTTAGGGAAAGTTGGAGGTGGGAAAAACTCTATAAAATAAAGGGAAGATGAGGAAGAAGGGGATCAGTTGTTAGCGTAACGTTACGCTGCTGGATTGGTGACTTGACTGATTGCTTATGGGGAGTTGGGATATTCGCAGCTCGAATAGGAGTGGTAGCTCGACCTTGCGAGGCGAGTTGGGAAGCTAGACTTACCATCTGGATTTTGTGTGGCCCCTTTGCGGCTCAGGGGGCTAAGGGGGAAGAAGAGTACCCCTAGCGATTGGCTAGGAGGTACCGGTGAGGTCTTGATGGTCGACGAGCGGGAGTGGCACGGAGCGCGGGACGTCATCCGAATCAGGCGACAAGGCAACGGTATGATCGTATGTGGTAGAGTAGAATGCATAATTGTTTACTTCAGCAATTAAAATTTATATCGTTGTAAAGAAAGAGAACGTTAACAAAGACGTTGTGAATCGGTAATCATTGGAAATAATCTACTTCATATGTTGCATCTATTTCGCTACGGTTACGTCTATTGATGTCCTTAGTAGTAGGTGTTTTCTTCCATGATGCGTGCTTAAACCCTGAATCCGGTCATTGGCGTTGTCCTTCCTTTTACTGTGCGTCAATCCATGGCCAGATCTATTCGTGCGGGAGCCAATAAAACCTCGACTGCCACTTCAGTGACCTTCCCTAGGTAGAAAGGGCTTCCGACAAATTTAAGTTCACGCTGGTACCCTCCCCGGTAATTAAATTGTGATTGTTTCTTTTACCAGAAATTTTAAAGTTGACCTTTTAACTCCCGGCCGGTGGCTCACATCCTTCATTTCTGTATACTTAGTACGTGGGACCTGGGTGCATTGGAAATGAAGGGAGGCAGTCATGCCTTCCTGTACTCTGCGTTTTATTGAAATTTTTTGTCTTGGCTAGCCAATTAACCGGAACTGTTACACTT
Organism: Picea engelmannii; assembly: GCA_009831015.1. Taxonomy (NCBI): domain Eukaryota; kingdom Viridiplantae; phylum Streptophyta; class Pinopsida; order Pinales; family Pinaceae; genus Picea; species Picea engelmannii. Next base: position 151,714 of record ML776768.1, read on the forward strand.
GGTTACGGTGCTCTCAGATAAAGTATTGGCCTCTCAGACCCTGGCCCTCTCCCCCTTGCGGTTACGAATTTCTGGTTATGACCAGAGCCGTTCCTTTTTAAATTTCATTACATTTTGGTAATCGTCCCCTTATTTTTTCCATCGCTTTTTTTTTTTTT
>ML776768.1:151880-166624 GCA_009831015.1 Picea engelmannii
GATTTCGTCTACTCCTCAGTCATGGTTCTTCTACCGCGTGCTAGCCTGGGGTTTAATCCTGTACCTACCCGTTAAACGACCTGTCCACCTGTGCGTCTGAATTACCCCTCGTCATTGTGTGTTTTTATTTAAGGACTGTAAATTTTATGCTTTTAGTTGGGGTGTTTTACCCTGACCGTGATGTCGTGATACCCTATGACGGCTGTGCCGACCTGAGCGCGAATGTTTTCTTACACATACCCTGGCACGATTGTTGGGTGGCCAACAAAACGAAAAAGAGACAACACTGTTTCGATTTCATTTATTTATTATTTTGATGGTCATCAGGTTACATAACTTAGTTTTTGTGGTTACCCATAGATAACATTACTTGATCTCATTTAAAATACCTCAACCTCGGTGGTGGCTCTTACGGTCGCCCCATCTCTTGGCTTATTTCTTTGTTTTTGTTTTTTACAATAAACTTAATATGCAAGATCCCTGATTTCGTTTGACTGTGGTTCGCTCTACGTTGAATAAATCGGCCTTCTGGTTATACAATACCTTTGCTAATGAGAATATGAGGGTCCCCTTAGGATAGACGAACTGATCGTTTAATTTTTGTTGGGTGGTCGGTTTTCTATTTCAGAGGGAAGCTCGCGCAAGGTATATTTAAATACCCTTCCGATTAGCATGACTTAAATGCCCTTGAGAGTTTTTGAATCCGTTTCAGATTCCTTGGGTAGAAGTTACTATCGGAATAGTGGAGTTTTCCTTTCGCTGATGATGGCAGCTGCCCCCAGCTAAATCACCGATTACTGTCTTTATTACCTTTTATTTTATTTTATTTTTTTTCCACCGTCATTTACTTTTTTTTTTTTTAACAGAAACGGTTAAAGATTATATTAATGGGGTGGGCTAGCCACAGATCCGATTACAAAATGGCCTCGAAATTCTTCGGGTCTGTCTTTTTGAATCATTCTACTTCTATAGCTATAGACTAGTGAACTGAACTAGTTCCTGTACGTCTTTTAATAGAACTGAGTTACATTTAAGTGCCGAAACTCCAGTCACTGTTTCAGCATAAGTCTCAGCACTGTTTCAGCATATGTCTCAACACTGTTTCAACACTTGTTACAGCGGTGTTTCAGCTTATGTTCCAGCACTGTTTCAATATCTGTGATTCAGCATCTGTTCCAACACTGTGTTTCAGCATCTGTTCCAGCACTGTGACTCAACATCTTTTCCAGCACTGTGTTTCAGCATCTCTTCCAGCACTGTGTTTCAGCTTTTGTTCCAGCACTGTGATTCAACATCTGTTCTAGCACTGTGTTTCAACATCTATTCCAGCACTGTGATTCAGCATATGTTCCAGCACTGTTTCAGCATCTGTTCCAGCATTGTGATTTAGCATATGTTATAGCACTGTTTCGGCATATGTTCCAGCACTGTTTCAGCATATGTTCCAGCACTGTTTCAGCATGTGTTCCGGCACTGTGTTTCAACATATGTTCCAGCACTGTGTTTCAGCATATATTCCAGCACTGTGTTTCAGCATATGTTGCAACACTGTGTTTCAACAAATTTCCGTCCATCCTTCGCACAACCAGTTACAATTTTTCCACACTACTGTCCTTTTCAAGGGATACCGATTTTTGTTGGGTCTCTGTCATTTATGCATAGATCTCCTTGGGCCAGGAGGTATCCCTTATTGGCTAAAGCATCTGCTTCTTTGTTTAAGTCCCTAAGAATATGGTAGCAGTTAAAGGAGTTGAAGTCCTGGAGAGTGTGTCTTAGTCTTTGCAGGTTCTTATTTAGTCCAACATCATTGAACTATCCTCCCGAGTGTATCATTTTGATCAAGATTTCAGAGTCTCCGAACACTTGTAGATTCCGGTGGCCTCTTGCCTTAGCTATCTGGAAAACTTTTATTAGACTCAAGATTTCTGCTTGGTTATTAGTTCGTTGTCCAAGTCCCCAACTGAAGGTTTCTAGCGTTGTCCCTTCGCTGGAATAAATGATTCCTCCAGCTCCCGCTATGCCAGGATTGCCCTTGGAGGCGCCGTCGAAGAATGTTGTAGTTGTTCCTTGCTTCTGCCACCATCTTTGGAAAGTGTCAGTATTGTCTCTTAGCCTCCATTTTGTTTCGGAGTGGGTTTTTTCAATGCTTTGGATCCTAGAAGTGAGCATAGTGTTACCGAGCCAATTCTTTTCTTCCTACTGCAACGATATATTTGTTTTGTGGGCTTGAGAACTCAGAGTTTCTAAGAGGAGACCTTTTGCTTTTACTGCTACCATAATGGGGGTCCATGCTATGTTGTTTAAGATTTGCTCATTTCTTGCCAGCCATAGTTTCCAGCACACATACTTAGGGATGGAGATCTAGATTCTGGCCCAAAGTGTTTTCAATGAGAGTGAGGGATAACAGTCTTTCCAGTTTGTGAAAAGTCTCTACAACAGAGATGTTCGAGGGGACAACAACATTGGGACCATGGAGGGTAAGGGACCAGACTTTGTTTGCAAATTGACAGTCTACAAACAAATGGTCAGATGTTTCCATTGCTTCTTTGCATAGAGCACATCTATGGGGGCCTGCGATATTTCTTTTCATTAAGTTTTCACCAGTCAGGACCTTTTTGTGCATTAGAGTCCAGAAGAAAAAATTAACCTTGGGGATCGCTGTAGAGTCCCAAACGTCCTTCCAAATTTTTGCTGTAGAGTAACTCCCTATGGGTCCCCAGCCCCATTTGTCTTTTTCATTCATATGCACTAGTGCTGCGTCTCGGAGCTCTGCTTTGAGCGTTTCAAGCTGTTGAAGGAGGCGAATTGGTACATTGCCGAAGTGCCAGTTTGACCAGGAGCCATCCTCATTCCATTTTGAGATATCACTGATCCTTTGTATTCCTCTCTGGGCAAGAAAAACACAGATTTCATTCAGGCTGGCGTTTGAGGCAAGGGGCGGCCTCCCCATTACCCGATCTATCCAAAGGCAAGTCCGTCTGTCGTTTCCAGGAACTCGGTACAGATTCTGGGTGAAGATTCACGTACCTTTGAGACATAATTGCCATAGCTACGTTCTTTTCCTGTGGGGAGCGTTTTGTAAATTTCATATTTGTGCGCTGGGAATATATTTGTGCAGGAGCGTTTTACTTACAGGATGAGAAGGCTCATTGTGCATCTTCCACAGGATTTTGCATCCAAGGCCAATGTTAACAAGAGATGGATCTCTAATCTGGAGCCGGCCTTCTCTCATGGACAGCTTTGCTGTTTCCCATCTGACCAAATGGAACTTGTGTTGATTCCCTTTGCCACCATGCCACAGGAAATCTCTCAGGAACTTGTTGATTTGCCCAGAAATTGATTTGGGTGCCAGGAGATAAGCTACTTGGTAGATCGGTAGTGAGGAGAGAACTGCCTTTATCAATGTTAATTTTCCTCCGTGTGTGAGCCAGTGTCCTCCCCAGGCATCAATTTTCCCTTTAATTTTTATTAGGACTCCTTCCCACAGGTTGAATTTATTGATGCCCAATGTTAATGGCAGCCCAAGGTATTGTATTTTTTCCCAATATACATACCCTTTGAACCCCAAGGTACTGGCAATCCTTTGGATTTCATGTTCTGTTGCATTCCAACTATAGACAACACTTTTCCTTTCGCTTATCAAAGCTCCTGACACATTGCAATAGTTCTGTAGTATGCTCTTAAATGTAGAGGCTACTCTGTTTGAGGCTCCTCCTAGCATAAGAGAGTCATCCGCAAATAGAGCGTGGTTTATAGGCTTGAGGTCCTTCTTAATTCTCAGGCCTGGGACAACTCCTATTAACCTTTCCTGCTCCAGCTTCCTGCTGAGTGAATCCGCCATTAAAATGTACAGAAAAGGGGAGAGAGGTCAGCCTTGCCTCAACCCCCTCGAAGATTTGAAGAACTCTTTTGGCCTCCCGTTTACCAAAGGTGCTATCCATGGGCTATGGGTGCAGGCTTGTATCAGGTTTATGAACTCTTGCTCAAATCCAAATGAGAGTAGCACTTGATATAGAAAGGTCATCTTTACTCTGTCGAAAGCGTTAGCCATGTCTAACTTGATCAGCATGCCCTTCTCTTTTCCGAGTTTGCTAGAATGCATAGCTTCCTGAACTAGGATCACATTATCCAGGATTTGTCTCCCTTTGACGAATCCTCCCTGCGATTCTAAAATGAGTTTACCCAGCAGTGGCTTTATTCTGTTTGCAAGGAGTTTTGCAATTATCTTATAAGAGGCATTGCAAAGGGAGATTGGTCTGAATCTATCAAAGGAGGCAGGGTTTGTTTCTTTCGGGATTAAAGCGAGGAATGTTGAGTTGGTGGCACCTCCTAGTTTTGCTTTCTGTAGGAATCCTTTTATCATTCTCATGAGATCAGATTTGATTATATTCCAACATATCCTGTAGAAATGAATAGTGAACCCGTCTGGCCCTGGAGCTTTGTCAGGGGCCATGGACCAAATGATTTTGCAGATTTCTTCTTCGTTGGTTGGGCTCAAAAGTGCTATGTTATCTTCTTTTGTAACAAGAGCCGGGATGTTCTTGAGGAATTCCTTGCTACCTTCTTCGTTATCATCATTCTCTTTGCTGTATAGATGGTGAAAGTGTGAGACAACATCAACCTTTATTTGATCTATTCCTTTGCAAAGCTTCCCATCATTGGTTGTGATTTCCGAGATGTGATTCCTGGAGAGCCGGGATTTGAATTGGCGATGGAAGTAAGATGTGCTTCTGTCCCCAGATTCCAACCATAAGCAGCGAGATTTTAATCTCCAGTATTCTTCTTCAATTCTGAAGGAATGGTAAGTTTTACTTTGGATTGCTTTCTCCTTTTCCAGATCTGAGTTAACAATTTCTTTTATTTCCATTTCTTTTTGCAACTTTCCCAGCTGCTGCACTAGCTCCTTTCTTTGGGTGTTGGGATTACTTTCCGGTCTTTTACTCCATTCCTTGAGAGCTGTTTTTGTTATTTTAAGTTTTTGTTCCTAGACAAAATGGGGAGACCCAGTTACTGTGGTGGCCCATGCCATTCAGACTGTCTCATAGAAACCACTCTTTTCTTTCCACAAAGGGCTGAATCCAAATGGGATTGGGCCTAAAATTTCTTCATCCTCTAATGAAAGCAGAATGGGTTTGTGGTCCGAGGTGATATTGGGGAGGATGGCTGTAGATATTAGCCTCCTTTCCAGCAGTAAAATGCTTTGAACCAAGAACCTGTCCAATCTGGCAGATATATGTTCCTCCCCTGTCCTATTATTGGTCCAGGTGTAGAGCCCTCTGCGTGGTTTAAAATCCATTAGGTCCCACTGCTGTATCATGTCTTCTACTACATGAATCTGTTGGTCCTTACTGATCCTTCCTCCCCTCTTTTCTTTTCCATTCATTACTAGGTTGAGATCTCCAGCAATGATTATGTTGTTTGGGGAAATTAGTTCTAAATACTCAATTAAAGTTTTCCAACAGTATTTCTTTTTGGAGTGCAGAGTTGGTACATAAAGATTGAATAATGCAATGGTTAACTTACTTACTGTATGCTTCAATTCAGTGTAGCTCCAATGCTGAGTGTTGAAGGAGTTGACGAGGCTGAACTGATCTTCCTTCCATAGTGTTGCTATTCCTCCAGAGGATCCCCTTGCACTGATTTCTTTCCCTGTATTCTTCTGCCATTTGTTTTTGCTGATCTCTAGAAGGGCTTCCCCTTCAATTTTTGTCTCTTGGAGCATGAGAATGTCTGCTGGTTCCACTTTCATCAGGTCCTTAACTGCTTCAATTTTCGTCGAATTCCCCATACCTCTACAGTTCCAAGAGAAAATTTTCATTACTTACTGGTGGGGGTGGACGAGCCTCCTCCTTTTTGAGACCTTATCCTTGTATTTCTGCCGATTGACATTTCGATAGTGGGTTGGCTTCCTTGGTTCTTTTGTTTTTCTGCCTCTTCCTCCCTGGCTTCTTTCCAGGACTTCCTTCCTACCCTTTTAGCTGGTATTTTTGAGATCTCATCCTCAGAGGAGCTTACTGGTTCCATTATTTTCTTTCTGGATATGTCTGCATATGAAGGTGAGGGGGCTGCCTCCATGGGTCCTGTTGTTTTCCCTTGTTCCCCGGTGTATTTTCTTTTTGAGGGGGATTTTGGGTGTACCCTGCTTTCCTTAATTATATCTGATTCTTCGGTATCCTTATTGAGCTTTTCTACTTGCGTTGCTGATTGCGGCGTGGGATTGGGGTCCCCGTCAGGTTGCTCTTTCTCCAGTTGCCCAGGGTTGTCACTCTTCATTGTTCCTTTGTTTCTAGATCTTGCTGTCCCTATTTTCTGAACTGTGATCCACTGGTTTGTTTTCGCATTCTCACTCTCCTCTGCATTCTTTTTTTTGCAGTGCCTTGCGAAGTGTCCATATCCATGACAGTGTCGGCATTTGAAAGGTAACTATTCATAGTCTAGCTCTTGGATATGCGTCCAATCTGCCGCTGTAAGTTTGATTGCCTCTAGTAATCCCACTTCCAGATCCACCTCCACGCAGATCCGAGCACATGAGTATTGATCTTTCCTTGGTGCTTGATCGATGTACCTTCCAAGATTGTTGCCGATTGCATGCAGTGATTTTTGGCTCCAGCAGTGCAAAGGGAGGTGTGGTAGGCGAACCCACACTGGAACAGCGGATGGCACATCCTGAGTTGGATCGAAATCCGGGGTCCATTTGTTTAGATATAGCCCCTAGGGTCCCATGAAATATGGGCCGTTTCTGAATATGAGTTTTTTTATCTTCAGGGTTTTCAAAGACGAACACTAAGTAACCTTTCCCTACGAAGTGACTCTTTATACCTTCTGAGATGAGCAGGTTCCAGTTCCTCTGGACCCAGGATTCGACAGATTTGGGAGAGGGCCAGAGCCCTGTAAATTTCCCAATAAGACCTCTGTCTGCCAGATTGATTGCCGACCTACAAGTTTCTTCTAATGGCAGTTCCATGCTTGGGATATCTTCCAGTTTCTTGACGAACTTCTGTTGTGCTACTGACGATGGTCTTTTGGAAGCCGCGGCCACTAGTTTCCTGAAGGCATCAATCTCTGGAAAAGGGGGAGAGGTGGGGACGGACCCCCCACCAGCGTCCATGGCTGGGGGACCCCTGCTCGCTGCTCGCTTCTCGCTACTCGTTGCGCTGAGCTCTTCTTAGGTCACGCTCCACTCGCCGACGAACGAAAAAACTGTCATTTACTTTTTACTGACTACACTGCTGTCATAAGTTTTTACCAGACCTTTAATGTCCACACTGTTTTGAACCACTGAATATAGAAGTTTAGTTGTTAAGTAAAATGTTTTATTTTTATTTTTATTTTATTATCCAATCAGAGATAAAAGGAAAGTTGAAATTGAAGCACGTACAGCGGGAGAAAAGATTCTATTATTAGATTGCGAGCTGTGGTAATTAGAGTATTGTGACATCAGATTTGTGAAATTCGTGAATATTATGTCACCATTGATGTTTTTAAAAAGGAATTTGATGCTATTTATTTTAATGCCAAATGATAGTGAGTTGTAGTAGTTAGAGTAAATCGTGATTTTTAAATAATTTGGGAAGCCTAGTTGGTGAGTTTTATCTCCTTAAAGAAGGGATTTATTTCCTTTAATCATTTATTTTAAGAAGGTATTGGGTTATGTATTCATTTAGGAAGGAAACTGTTATGCTTGATCATTGTGGTAAAGTATAAAGGTAATGTCCTTAAAATGTGTTGTCTTGAATCACATAAGAGTAATGTTCTTGTATTACAAATCATAGGTAATGTTAGGGTTAGAAACACATCAATGTAATGATACGGATTATTTAGATTGCTGAGTTATGGTAAATTTATGTAATGGCATTGTTACCTTACTGTAATCTATTGATATTGTAATATATATGAAGAAATTTCATTAAAATATATTGTTGGTAATATGTAAAGGTAGTACTTTATTGCAATATAAAATAAGAATCTAAGGTTGGTGTTGATGACTTGATAGGTAATTTGTTTGTCATTTTAATTGCAAGTTATTGTAAAATAAGATAATGGCAATGTTAATTTGTTGCAATGCTATTGAAATCTCGTTGTTAGTGACGACACATAAAATGTAAGGTCTTGAACTAAGTATCATGGATTATTACGTTTTGGTAAAGGGGGTTGCAATTACTTCAATTCACTTTATTCTACGATTGGTTGGTCGTTGTCGGAGTCCTTCTAATTTGTGCATTCCGGAGAGGACATAGTCATTCAGTCAATATTTGTTGTATTGTGATGTGATCATTTAATTGCTTGGTCTGCTTGAGTCAGGTGGGATGTAGACACCTCCATGTAGCCTTAGTATATAAGTCTTTGTGTGTGATTATTTTTGTGTAAAGAATCCAATGCTGTATCAAGAGTCTCAGGCCCTTTAAAGGCAAGGATTCCACTCTTGCAACACACCTGACATAGATTACTAGTTTCTGCCTGAGCAGTCGGCCAGGAGCCTATCTGACCTTCTCTCTCTTTGGAGTAGAGAACAAAGATTAAACGCCCTACTTTCTTGTGCAGAAATAGTAAAATCTACTACTATGGATTCTTCCTTCTGTGTTCTTACTGTGCATAACCCAATATGTCGTTAATGCTTGCAGTTACTTATTGTGCACCTTATGTCTATGATCGTTAATGCTTGCAATTACTTGTTGTGCGCCTTAAGTATTCTTTTTTTGATCATTGTGGTTGCGTCTTGTTGGTTGTCGTGTGGTGACGTAGAGTCAAGTGTGTCTGATTCCTTTCTACATGCGCGCACACACTTTTAAAAAGAATTTTTTTTTTTGCACCTATTATCAGAGTTGTTGTCGTAACAAGGAGGTTGTCACATGTTCAAATTATCTTCTCCATTTTATTCTCTGTGCATACACTACATTCCTTTACGCTTCACCTCTTCTCCGCTCCTTTTATGTTTCTTACTACCACCTTCTATGCTCATGCATCAGTTCCCAAAAATCACATTCTCTGCATGTCTTTATCATGCCAAGTCCTCTACCAGATCATATTGGCAAACCTTCATCACCACCCCTTTGTGTTGGATCTCAATTATATATATATCCTCTTCTATGTTCCGCATGTCATATTTTCGCCCAGTTCTCTCCCAAGTCATCATCGAAATTCTACCACTTTACTAGCGATTACTCACTATCTATTAATCATAAGTGCCCATTATCTTGAGATTCCTTTTCTTCACTAGAAGTTATAGTCATTCATTTTATTCGCTGTAGGTCAATCAGTCCTAATCCCCTTCCTTTATGTGACCACTGGTAGTGACCACACGCGTATTCAAAAAGTGCTTTGCAATCTCGGTCTAATGAGTGCTATCACCTTCTTTCGATATGACCTTGGACGATGATCTCACGTGACCACACGATTGCAGGCACAGCCAAAGGCTATTTTAGGGAAACCCATTTTTCACCCCGCAATTCACTATAGAGCTCCACGTATGCCTTTGGTGATACCGTGGTTTTGATTGCAGCCTGCTCAAGAAAAATTAAGAGTCGAGCATGTTCTGGCCCCGCAATTGAGCATGACCATTGATCTCCAATCCCTTGGCGATGCCACTCGATCAATGACTGTTATCTGCCTTCCTTTTCTCCTTCCACGCGTGATCCCAGATCTCCACGATCTGTCGACATGTAGCTTCCTTCCAAATAAATGACTATAATTGATTCCGACCTTCCGGTCTTCGGGAGTTTCAACTCTCAAATCTCTCTTTTCTCATATGAGAATCTTCTAGAGTGGAAGATCTATTGACACCTGTCTCCCTGAATCTACGATCAAGATCTCCTCCACGAGTCCGACCTTTGGGACTTTCAATTCTCAAACTCTTGTTTCTTCCGTATGTCAATCTTCCAGAGTCGATGATATGCAGACACCTCTCCTTCTTAATCGATGGCTCTACCTCTACTTCAGGAATTTGACCTTTCAACCAGATCAATGGTTCTGTGTTCCCTTTATTGATCAACGATCGAGAATACTCTTGAATTGATCTTCAGATCGGATGTCTCGTGTCCACTGTGGGACTTTAGTATTAGGGACTTCGGGACTCTATCCCTTGCAACTTTGGATCTTCGACCCTTCGACACTTCAACCCTTTGTGACTTCGGTCCTTCAACACTTCAGCTCTTTGTCCCTTCATGACTTCGGTCCTTCGACACTTCAGTGATTTTTTCATTTGTTGGTGGTGAAACTCCCGAAGTAAATATCCCGGAGTGACCTAACATTACACATGTCACCTATTGACCTAGCACAGTCTGAGTAGTTTCCACATGTCACTCATTGACGTGGTCTGCTACATGTCCATGATGACGGGGTCTGCCATATGTCTTTGCTGACATGGTCTACCACATATCCTTGCTGATGAGGTCTGCCACATGTCCTTGAATCAGACGATTGAGGCTTACTTCGGGTCTTTACCCGTAGTCCACAGATTTACACCACGTCTCTTCTAGATCAAATGACCTAGATCCACTTTGGACAATCTGACGCTTGATATTTAATCCAGATGATCTGACGACTGAGATCTATTTTGGATGATCCAATGATCGAGATTTACTTCGGCTCTTCGGCTCTCCAGGCTTTAGGAATTTCAATTCTCAACTGGAAATTATTGAAGTGATATTTCTTCGGAGCTCATGATTCATTGCCACGTATCCCTCTTAATATGACGATTGGAATTTACTTCAGATCTCCAGATCTCCAGGCTTAGGGGATTTCAAATCTCAAACTTTGCTCCCTCCTGAACTTACAGTCTCCTGACTCGTATCTCCCGATGATCAATGAACTAGATTCTCCTCCTGGTGATGAACGGTCTCAAATTACTTTGGGACTTCATAACTTTGGCAAGCTCCCTCACCTGCATGTGAAAAGCGCTAAGGCTCACGTACCTTGATTTGATCAGATGGTTGTTGGTCCTCTAGATCAGTGATCCAACGACTAGTGTCACTCTTCCTCCTAAGATTTTGATCTCTCTGACTTAGAAGGTTTTTTAAGTGTTCAAGGGTCTCAAACTTTGCTCCTCCTGTGATTCTATCTCTTGGACCTCGTTTTCACTTCTAGAAAGCGCTATCTCTTCTAAGATTTCTCATCTTCTACTCTCTCAACTTATTAAAGAGTCACTTTGACACTTAGCCGAATTTTGGATTTGTGCACTCCTTACATATCCTCTGAAGTTAGAATCTTCAAACTTTCATCGTTGCTTTCCTGTTTGCCATCGTCATTGCTGTTATTGCCATCAATGAAAATCACACTCTCCCTTTAAAACATTCCAACAATCTCCCCCTTTGGCATTGATGGAAACCCTAAAAGGCTGCACTATTCTATTTAGAACTCCAATTATAGCATCCAGACCACAACTATTTCTCCCCCTTTGACATCAATGTCAAAGAAAATAGAGAGTGGCTCTGTTCTCCCCCTGATCAGATATACTAGGAGGACTCTCCCCCTAATCATATAGACTATTTAGATTGATAATAGGGTCACGCCCAACTTCTGGCGCAAATACTCAAACTCCAAGTCTACAAGTGTCTGAATCATCCACAATACTTGGGTACATCAAGTGGCAGCTACAACGTATTTACATTTTGTAGTCGATAGGGAAATGGATCCTTGCTTCTTTCTCAACCATGCTACAAGAGAATCTCTTAAGAAGAATTCACCTCCACTCGTTCTTTTCCTTTCATCCATACAGTTAGACCAATCAACATCTGAATAGACTGATAATTGAAAATTTCTAATTCCTAGGATACCATAGGCCATAGTTCATTGCTCCTTTCAAGTATCTGAAAAATATTTTTACATCTATAAAGTGACTCTGTTTAAGTGCAGACTGATACCTTCCTACCATTCCAACGTTATGCATTATGTATGGAAGAGATTTTGTTCTTCATCTTCATTATTCTCATCATCTTCTTCATCTGAGTTGGTGCTTATTCTTTGTTGATCTTTTATTGGAGCTTCTTCATCAATTCGAACATTAATACAGTCTACTAATTTATGCATTATTTTTTTGAAGCATATGTATCCTTTACTGTTCGTTGCATATCCTAAGAATATACCTTCATCATCTCTGCCATCAAATTTTCTTAAATGTCATTCCTCCTTATCTTCCTTCAGAACATAGACGTTGTTTTCAATTCTAACCCCTTTTGTAATCAACTCTCCCGTGTTCATTGTTTTTATTTTACAATCCTTGGCAATGAAAGTGACTTCACATCCTCTGTCACACACCTGACTGACACTAAGAATATTATGTCTTAATCCATCAACAAATAATACATTTTGAGCTTTGCCTCTTCCATTAATTAAGATTACTAGACCTTTACCTTTGATCTTTCCTAGAGCATCATTTACAAAAGTCACATTTCCTGATTTACTTTCTTTGAGTGATAAGAACTTACTTTTGTCACTTGTCATATGACTGGAACACCCTCTATCAATATACCAAGGGTTCTTTTGTCTTTGAGTTGACAACACTAATCCACACTTGTTATCTTCTTTCTTCTTCCAAACCTTGACGTTTTCATCTCTGTGATTTGAATATAGCTTATAGTACTTTAGGCGACAGTCTGCAACTTTATGTCCATAATTATGGAAGATGTAACATTCTAGTTCATTGAATAAAGGATCATAATGATTGTTATGCTTAATCTGCATCTTTTTCCCAGCCATCACATGATTTGTAGTTTGTGGTTATTTGTTACTTGGCTGTCTCATTCTTTGTTGTGGTAGATATTTATTCCCTGGGTGTCTTGATTGCTCATGTCTAAATCTTAAGGAACAATTTACAGCTTTGTGGCCAAAGTTAGAACAGTAGAAACAATATCCATAGAAAAAATCTTTGTACCTAGAAAATGGTTGTCTTCTTTGAGCAGGTCGATTTATTCCATGCTGATGATTTCCTTGAGTAGAGGGTGTATTATTTCTTTGTTCTACAGATTCAGTTCTAGCACCTTTTTCTTCACTCCTCCTTGGCGACTGATTATCTTCCTTTGTTTCTGCAAGTTTGTTGTTGTCAATGGTTGTAGATTTGAAAAACTTGATGGATTCTTTGTTGCTTGGATTACCACTACTTGATCCCTCTTCATAGCCCAAACTAGTTTTCAACTTTGGATTCCTTTGTTGATTCATAATGGTGGACAATCCTTCTGAGGCTTTGATACTTGACATATTTTGGTGATACAAGGCTTGAAACTTCTCCAACTCTTTTCTAGTTTTCACGACTTCTTCTTATAGAGCTTCGCATATTAACTTCTTCTCCGCTAATTGTTGTTTTAGAATATATTCTATTTTCTTTTCTTCTTCTAATTCTACTTTTAACAAAACAAAATATTCACTTGGTTCTTTACCATTCTTTTCAAACTACATCAACAACTATTTTTGTTTTCTCTTTTTAAGTCAAAGTCTGTCAATATCTTCTAAAGAACTGATTAGCTCACCTTCCATATCAACCATGACTTATTCATGATTCATGTCACCTCATGTGTATTCATCATCAAGGTCTCCTATAGCCATAAGAATAAAATCATTCACTTTATCTTCACAAGATGAATTGCTATCTGTGTCTTCTGAGGAGTCATCATTATTTACACAAAAACTTTTCTTTTACTATATTTCTTAAATTTGTATTGATTTTCATCATAAGAGTTCTTGTATTTTTCCTTGTGAGGACACTTATATGCAAAATGATGTATCTTACCACAATTGAAACATTTAAATGGCAACTTGCCTTGGTATTTTCCTGATCCTTTCTTTAGCCTTCTCACAAATTTTGCCTCAATCTCATCTATATCGGAGTCTGTGTTTTTATCTGCTTTAAAGAATGCCTCTCTTGTAGTGGATATACCTTTTGTGATTCTCATTTCATAAGAAGTTAGGGTCCCCAGAAGTTTATCTAGTGTCAACGTTTTGAGATCAGTTATTTCCTCTATTGCAGAGACCTTTGAGTTAAATCTATCACGAAGAGATCTTAATATTTTCTGGACTAGAAAAGATTCATCTATCATTTCACCTAGACCTTTAATAGTGTTGAAAATTTATTCTATACATAAGAAGTACTTATTGATAGTTTCATCTTCATCCATCTTTAACTGCTCAAATTTCAGTCAGTGAGTTTGAAGTTTTGCGTCTTTCACCTTTTCATTACCTTCATAACTACTTATCAGCTTGTCCCACATAACTTTTGCTGAATCACAGTGCATGATTTTGACAAACTCGACTTCTGCAAGTCCACTGAGGATGGCATTATTTTCTTTTGCATTAAAGATAAACTCCAGCTTATTGTTGGGTATGTGTTATATTCTTTGCATGTGTGTGTGTGGGTGCGTCAAATTCAACAACTGCGTCCGACGATCCCTCCAGTAGTGCTCTTTGTGTCGTGTGCATCGAGCGCTTCCTAGGGGGGTCCCAGGGGGGGCATGTATGCCCCCCCTTGGTTACGCGTAGTGTTCGGCACTGGGCGTTAGCCCAGGGTAGCGCCCTGATTTTTTTTTAGGGCGTTTTTTTGCTATTTTTAGCGGTTTTCTAAATTAATCCTGGATAAAGGGATTAGGGTTTTGGTATCAATGGAATGGTGATATCGAGAGGGGGTGAATCAGTATCAAGTACAATTTAAAACCTTTTTCAACTTATACTTAAACCATTCAATTATATCCAATGAGCAATGAACAATAGTATAAGAGTTACACCAATACACCACAATACACCATGCACAATATATGAGA
>ML776768.1:169161-191310 GCA_009831015.1 Picea engelmannii
ATCTCTTTTGTAATCATTCCTTCTTTCTGGTATCCTGGTCCACTTCTCATCAACTGTCTGTGTAGCTCTTTCTTCAACCTTCTTGTTGGTATTTGCATCTTCTTTGTATGAAGTTTCACCCATCCATCCAAGATGTGTTAAGTATTTTGGCACTTAAGAGTTTCTTAAGCTCTTCCTCAATGAGACAACTTCGTGTTCAAGTTTCTCACAATCTGCTTCTTTCTTCATCATTTGGACCTTCTTTACTTCTCCTATTCTTCTTGCTTCTTTGAGTAGATTTGTCAAGGAAATGGTTTCTTCTCTTAGTTTCTCAAAGTATTCTAATTGTTTCTTCAAGATTACAACTGTCTTTTCATAACTACCCAATTCACTTCTTAGTTTTCTACGCGTGTCTTTGAGCTTGCTATTTTCAATCTCAACATGCTTTGATTTTTTATGATTCTCATCTTCTTGTTGAATCATTTTTGCATCATGATTTTCTTCTTCTTCATTGGACTTTTCTTCTTTATAGTCATCTCTTTCAATCCTTGGATGAGGAAATTCAAATTCAACATGTCCTACTCCTTCACAATTAAAGCGAAAGAACTGACCTCTATTTTCTTCTTTGAAATCTGAGATGTTGTAATTTGCTTCAACTTCTTCTTCTTATTCTGCTTCTTCCCTTGCATAAAGGTATTGTAGCTTGTCCAAAAGCTCTTTTCTGATGCACATGATCCCACCTTGGATTTTACTAAATCTATCAATCCATCCAGGATGGTATCTATTGCCAATTTGTTGTTCCTTTTTGCTTCCTTCTGAGCTGCAGTATTTGGTTTCTTCAAAGCATTGTATCCTGAAGCAAATGAGAACAAAACATCTGCCCCAAGAGATTTCAAGTAAGTTTCCATTATATTACTCCAATATTCAAAAATTCTTCCATAAAATGGTGGAATCCCATTTGGAATGTTGTCTTCTATTTCTGCATAGGATCTTCCGCCCAGTGGTTCAACTGTACTGAAGGTAACCTGCTATGATACCAATTGTTGATACTGAGAGGGGGGTGAATCAATATCAAGTACAATTTAAAACGTTTTTCAACTTATACTTAAATCATTCAATTATATCCAAAGATCAATGAACAATAGTATAAGAGTTACACCAATACACCACAATACACCATGCACAATATATGAGAAATAATTAATAGTTATTGTTTAAGGGAAGTAATGACTTCTAAAGGTAGCTACAGATTCCAAATGTAAAGGGAGGGATAAACCTCCAATAGGAAGATAAAATTCTCCAATATCAAGAGAGAGTTTAACTCTCCTTCCTTTCCCCTTCCTTCCACCCAAGAATATATGAGAGATAATAAAACTTCACATTAAATCATCACCATCAACCAACCATCACATAAAACTTGATAATGCTTCCTGAGACTTCTTCAATTTCTGCAATTCTTCAATTCTTGGAATACTCTGATCCTATAGATAATATTACTCAATTTATTCTCTGAAACTTCTCCAAGTTTCACTCCTTGAATCCTCCCCAAAAAGAAGTTATAGAGAGAATGGCAGACCTTGTTCAATTCTGGTTTATTCAGGAGACCGAACTTGTACAGAATGCACCGCGCTCAATATTTAACATAAGATTCTGAAACTTGCACACATGAAACTAGAGTTCGTACAATTTCCAATTCAATTTGTCCCACTTGATTTGTATTTTCTATGAATAAGTTATGTCTGTTTTACTCGGAACACTTGTTTATTGACTAGCTTCAGGACTAGTCAAAAACCCTATCTTCCACAAAGTGTATCTCCATAATTATAGTGAATAAAGAGCTGAAAATTTTACCACAGATACCTTGATATATCTTCTCAGTACCATAGAAATTTCACCATATGAATCGTTCTATAAAAAATGTTATAGAGAAAATGGTAAGATGACCTAAAAATAACATACCTCAGAACACATCACCAAAATACTTCATCCTCCCTTGAAATTCGGCCTTCTTTACTTATGATTTCCTTTGAAATTCGACTTGTGTATCAAATGAATGTAGAATCATATTTATTTATACCATTTATGTCACTTCCTTTTAACATTAGGGCTGACCTGACACTTTCTTATTTTGTAATTCTTTTCTTTAATTATCTTCAGGGCCTACATGTACTTCCTTCTTCAATTCACTTATCATCTTCAAAAATTCATTTCTTCTCAACCATGAGGATCCACGTGATGTGCCACATACCACCGAAAACAAAATGATGTATACTATTCATCCATGGGTCTTGTATCTACATGTGCAGTTTCCTTCATGTCCAAATACCTTCATCAATCTTGCGGTCCAAAACCCATGACTAGGGTTGACATCAATGACAACAACCAATATTCCAACAAGGAATACCTAAAAACATTGTATATATTGTATGGCGAATGGTGAAATTCGATATAATGAATATAAGAAAGGTTTTGCCGGTTGAGGTTTTCTGGTATAAAATCTATGTGTACTCTGTGTATGAGCCATTGATTAAATTTTGTTTTTCTTAAGAATCTATATGCATTGCTTTACTCCGTAGGTTTAAAACTTACACTTATCACATTTTGAGGCCAAGACTACAGGCTCCACATATCCAGTTTCAATGACATCCCAAACATCAACACCCAAAGACATTAAATATGTTCTCATCCTTATTTTTTAGAAGGAAAAGTTTGTTCCATCAAATAGAGGAGATCTATTAGTTAAAATTCCTTCATGACTAGTCATGTTCAAGCTTATGGATCTACCTTTGATTAAAGGCACCGACTCTGATACCAATTGTTAGAAATATAACTGAGAGGGGGGGTGAATAAGTTATAATATAAGCTTGAAAAATTTTCTTGTTCTTTTCTGAATCTTTCTAGATTATTATTTAATGTGTTACTGATAACTTAACATGCATAGATATACAATATTTGATCAATATTACAAAATATATAGAGACATAGGCTTTCATGAGGAAACCCATAAAGGGATGAAACCTCTTCTTCTTAGGATGTCAATCAAGCTCCAACTTTCATGTACATCACAGTCTTGATAACCAACTCAAATATGAGGCTACAACCTCTGATAGCAAGCTGCAACTTGCGGAGAGCACCAACTCTCATATTTCTCTAGCACCAACTAGATGGAAGCACCAAATCCCAGGTTTCTCTAGCACCAACTAGATGGAAGCACCAACTCCCAGGTTTCTCTAGAACCAACTAGATGGAAACACCAACTCCCAGGTTTCTCTAGCACCAACTAGATGGAAGCACCAACTCCCAGAATATCTTCTAGCACCAACTAGAATTTAGAGGACTACAATCCTCTCTAGCACCACCCTACCACCCTAAAATATCTTGCAAAATTTTTACTTACTTGCTTTGTCTATGATATGGTTTGTTACAACTCCATGTCTCCTCTACCTTCTTCAACTTCTATCCTCTGTTCCTCTTCTGCATTTTTTTGCTTCTATGCTCTGCTCTTTTTCCTTCTGTGCTCACCACAAATTTTTTGCTTCTCTTCTCCATTTTATGCTCTGCATACACTGCATTTTTTTAAGCTGCAACTCTTCTCTACACCTTTTCTACTACTTACTACCACCTTCTACGCTCATGCATCAGTTCCTGAAAAGCACATTCTCTACATGTATTTATCACGCCAAGTCCTTTGCCAGATCATCCTCACAACTCTTCATCACCACCCCTTTGTGCTCCATCTCAATTCTATATATATGCCCTTCTATGTTCTACATGTCGTATTTTCACCCAGTTCTCTCCCAGGTCCTCATCGCAACTCTGCCACTTTACTAGTGGTTACTCACTTTCTATTCATCCTCAGTGCCTGTTATCCTGAGATTCCTTTTCTTCACTAGCAGTTACAGTCAGTCATTTTATTCACTGTAGGTAAATCAGTCCTAAGCCCCTTCTATTACGTGACCACTGGAAGTGACCAAATTCCTATTCAAAAAGCGCTTCGTTATCTCAGTATAGCGAGTGCTAGCTCCTTCTTTCGATATGACCTTGGGAGATAATCTCATGTAACCATGAGATTGCAGGCATGTCCAAAGGCATTTTGAGGCTAACCCTCTTTTGTCCCTGCAACTCACTACAGAGCTCCATGTATGCCTTTGGTGATACCATGGTTTTGATTGCAGTCTGCTCAAGAAAAATTAAGACCCGAGCATGTTCTGGCCCTGAAATTGAGCATGACCGTTGATCTCCAATCCCTTGGTGATGACACTCGATCAACAACTGCTATCTTCCTTCCTTTCCTCCTTCCACGTGCGATCCCATATCTCCACGATCTGTTGACACGTAGCTTCCTTCCAAATCAATGGCTATGATTGATTCTGGCCTTCCGGTCTTCGAGAGTTTCAACTCTCAAATATCACTTTTCTCATATGACAATATTCCAGAGTGGAAGATCTATTGAAACCTGTCTCCCTGAATCTATGATCAGGATCTCTTCCGCGAGTCCGGCCTTCAAGACTTTCAATTCTCAAACTCTCATTTCTTCCGTACGTCAATCTTCCAGAGTTGATGATCTGCAGACACCTGTCCTTCTTAATTGATGACTCTGCCTCTACTTCAGGAATCTGACCTTTCAACCAGATAAACGGTTCTTTTTCCCCTTTATCGATCAACGTTCGAGAATACACCAAAAGTGATCTTCAGATCATATGACTCGTGTCCACTTTGGGACTTCGGTATTCGGGAGTTTGGGACTCTGTCCCTCATGAATTTGGCTCTTCATCCCTTCAACACTTCGACTCTTCACGAATTTGGTCCTTCGACACTCCGTCTCTTCACGAATTCGACTCTTCGGCACTTTGGCCCTTCATGACTTCGGTCCTTCGACACTTCGACGCTTTTGTCATTTGTTGGTGGTGAAACTCCTGAAGTAAATCTCCTATAGTGACGTAACATTACACACGTCACCTGTTGACCTAGCATGGGTCGAGTGTTTGCCACGTGTCACTCACTGACATGGTCTGCCACATGTCCTTGCTGATATTTTCTGCCACATGTCCTTGCTGACGAGGTCTACCACATGTCCTTGAATCAAACGATTGAGGCTTACTTTAGGTATTTACCCAGAGTCCATAGATTTATGCCAGGTCTCTTTTGGATCAGATGACCCATATCCACTTTGGATGATCCGACGCTTGATATTAACTCCGGACGATCGAGATTTACTTCGGCTCTCTGACTCTCTGGGCTTCATGAATTTCAATTCTCAACTGAAAATTATTGAAGTAATATTTCTCTGGAGCTCACGATCAGTCGCGATGTATCCCTCTGGATCTAACGGTTGAAATTTAATTTGGATCACCGGCTCTCCAGGCTTCGGGGATTTCAAATCTCAAACTTGGTCCCTCTTGAAATCACAGTCTCCTGACACATATCTCCTGAATATCAATGAACTGGATTCTCCTCCTGGTGATAAACGGTCTCAAATTACTTCGGGACTTCAGAACTTTGGCAGGCTCCCTCACCTGCGTGTGCAAAGAGGTAAGGCTCAGGTACCTTGATTTGATCAGACAATTGTTGGTCCTTTGGATCGGTGATCCGATGACCACTGTCGCTCTTCCTCCTGAGCTTCTGATCTCTCCAACTTAGAAGGTTTTCTAAGTGTTCAAGGTTCTCGACCTTTCCTCTTCCTACGAGTCCGTCTCTTGGACCTCATCTACACTTCTGGAAAGCGCTATCTCTTCTGATATTTCTCGTCTTCTTCTCTCTTGACTTATTAAAGAGTCACTTCGACACTTAGTTGAATTGTGGATCTGTGCACTCCTTGCATATCCTTAGAAGTCTGAATCTTCAAACTCTCATCATTTCTTTCCTATTTGTCATAGTCATTGTTGTTCTTTCCATCAATGACAAGCACACTCTCCTTGTAAAACATGCCAACAACCATTTACCCTGTTTCCTTTTTAACTAAAAATCAATTTAGCAAGTGTAGATAAAAACAACCATTTACCCTCCTTCCTTTTTAAATAAAAATTAATTTAGAAAATGTAGATAAAAACAACCATTAACCCTTTTTAATAAATTTAATCCTCCATTATAATTTTTACTTTAATAATTAAAGTTTGAATTTATTTACCCCTTTCTTGTTATATGTCTAATTATTTTTGTTCAGAGGTTCTGCTTAGACCTAGGTTTTAAATTCACTAGGATGGGCGACATTTGCTTAAGGGAAAAGTTGCTTTTAAAATCTACTTATCATATCATTCATTTCAAGCCCGACTATGTCCTAAGGAGGCATAGTTTTCTAGGAAATAGGTTTATTCACTTACCAATTAAAATAACGACATGCCCTTTAGGACGCACTACATTCTCTAAGGGTGCCACTCACCTCTTTCTGTTTTATTTGCGGGACGTGTCCTTCAAGACGCACTACGTGCTGCAAGGGTGCCACTCACCTCTTTCCATTTTATTTGCATGACGTGCCCTTCAAGACGCACTACGTGCTCCAAGGGTGCCACTCACCTCTTGAATGAATTTGGTAGACGTCAAACCCCTAGAGTCAATACTCTGTAGGTGATCTTGTGGGAGACTAAGGGCCTATAAGGAATAAGGACCCTTCCTTATTGAACACCCCTTAGAATCATCGTGAGCGATTGTCACAGTCTGCCCTCATGATATCGTGGGTATTCTTGAACTAGGTAATCGTTAACCTACAGTTCCATCCACGGTGGGAGTGGTAGTAAGTTGTGGCAAGGATGCTACCACACCTCTACCTCAATGTCTTTGGTTGTCATGTGTAACCCATCTACTGCAAACGTGAGTCTGGTCGACAAGCTATTGTCAGCCTGCATTCATCAATGAATCATGTCAGCAATAATAATCAATCATCATAAAATCTAATCATATGTACATATGTCACATCAACAACATTCAAACCCTAACAATCCACTCTCTGACTTGATCCAGAGTCCAAGGGGCTTCATTGGTGCCTCTGCATCCTCAAAGTACAAAGTCCTACACACTTAGGAGAACGCATTCAATAGAACCTGTCTATGTAAATACAAGAAAATAACCTATGATCAAATCCACAATATCTCATAATCATAATCAAATCAACCAATCGTATGAAGAATAGGATCACTTGCATGCAAGTGTCCTAAAATAACAAGTCCACTCAGTGTGCGCAAGAGAGGGATGTTACATACACCCCCTCTTGTTTCAAACTTCGTCCCGAAGTTTCACAGTATGTAAGTGCCGAAATAAAGTGTATTATAGTTTCATATATCTAACTATGAAACAAAAATGGGAACTGTTGACGCATATCATATGCGTCCTCCCAGGTCGTTGAGTGTGGACTATAGTTGTCCTACTGGACCTTGACCTGATCTACTGTTCGACGCCGTAGTCGTCGAAAATGATGGTCCAGGATGTGGATTGGCTCACCCATGAGTGCACCCTCGTCCGATACCTGCAAGGAACTCATGTCAATAACATGTGTAGGATCACTAACATAATGTCTCAAAACATATACATGAAAAAAATCGTGCATACGCCTCAAAGAATTAGGCAAGGATAGTCAATAGGCCACATACCCCTTCATTTCCACAATATCGAAGGGTACCATGAACATAGGAGAGAGTTTAGCACCCTTTCCAAACTTGATCGAACTCTTATGCGGTTTCACCCGCAAGAAGACTCATTCACCAACTTCATAACTACGATTGATACGACACACATTGGCATAACTCTTCTGTCGATCTAACGCTTCCTTTATCCCTTGTC
Source organism: Picea engelmannii (assembly GCA_009831015.1). NCBI lineage: Eukaryota > Viridiplantae > Streptophyta > Pinopsida > Pinales > Pinaceae > Picea > Picea engelmannii. The sequence continues at coordinate 176,914 of ML776768.1, forward strand.
TTATTATTTTAATTTGGTCTTCCATTTCTTGGATCGCTTCAGGTCCCACCAGGACCCTATCCTCAAGTCGACCCCAACTCAAAGGAGTTCAACACGGTTGTCCTTAAATAAACTTGAAAGGCGCCATCTTAATGGTGCTTTAATAACTGTCGTTATATGAAAATTCTACCAGTTGAAAGAATTATTCCCAATGCTTCTGTTGGACCATCACATACATACACAACATATCCTCCAAGATTTTGTTTGTTCCTTCGGTCTTCCCATTTGTCTCTGGGTGATACGCGGTACTAAAGTTAAGTTGGGTTCCCAAGGCCTCTTGGAAACTAGTCCAAAATCATACAGTAAACACCGATCCTCTATCAGATATAATCCTCTTAGCTACGCCATGCAACCTCACAATCTCACTGATGAAAAATCTAGCTCTATCAGGTGCCTGATACGTCATACAAACATGAATAAAATGAGCACCCTTCATCAGAGTGTTGACTAACACAAAAATCGAGTCATGTCTCCTTGCCGTTAGTTGAAATACAACAATGAAATCCATCAAAATGACCTTCTGTTTCGATTGCGAAATAGCATATGGTTGTAGTAATCCTTCCATATGTCTATGTTTAGCCTTCACCTGCTGACATTCTAGACATCTTTCCACGTAGTTGACTATGTATGCCTTCATCCCTTCCAGAAGAATAAGGGTTTAAGGTATTCCCTCATCTTCGTCTCTCCAGGATGATCCATGTACACTGCTCTATGAGCCTCGTTTAGGATCAAAATCCTCAGCTTTTCATTGGGTGGTATGCAAATTCACCTTTTAAATCTCAATAACCCATCATTTTCTGCAATAAATCCCTCAAATTTTGGTACCATCATTGTGTTTTGTCTGATAAAATACTTGACCTCTTTGTACCCGTCATTGTCTCACTGTAACATTGGAATATTTTCACGTATATTCGTCTGAAGAGACACCACCAAAAATATGCGTGGTCTCCAACTCAATGCATTGGCCACTTTGTTCACTATTACGTTTATGTAAGTAATCTCAAAATCATACTCACTAAGCGATTCCGACCAATGTCGTTGTCGCACATTCAAGCTTCTTTGTGTAAAGATGTGTTGTAGTCCACAATGGTCTATTTTTAGTTCAAATTTCCATCCAATCAGGTAGAGTCTCCAAACTCTCAAGGAATAAACAATGGCCAACAACTCCAAATCATGTGTTGCATAGTTCTCCTCATGCCTTCTCAACTTTCTGGATATGTAGGCGATCACTCGATCGTCTTGCATCAAAAATCCACCTAAGCCTTCCTTGGATGCGTCAGTGAATACCAAGAAGTCCACGTCCATGTCAGGGACCTTTAGTATTGGTGTTGTCATCAACAACTACTTGAACCTCTGAAATGCTTCCATGCATTTCTCGGTCCAAACAAACTTCTTTTTCTTCTTCTTCAATTCTGTGATCGGATTTGTTACCTTCGAAAACCATTGACGAACCGTCGATACTATCCCACCTAACCCATGAAGCTACGCACTTCGGGCACATTTGTTGGTGCAGTCCATTCCATAATAGCCTTGAACTTTGTTGGATCCATATAAATATCTTTGCTGGAGATGACATGCCCTAAGTAATGAAACTTCGATTGATAAAATGAGCATTTAGACAGTTTACCATACAATTTGTTCTCTCGTATACACTGTAGCACCAAGCGTAATTTCTTGTCATGCTCCTCCATCATCTAAGAATATCAAAATATCATCAATGAATACTTGGATGAACCTGTCCAAGTATTCGCGGAACACCCTGTTCATCAAACTCATAAATATCCCTAGGGCGTTCGTCAGTCCAAACGGTAAAACAATAAACTCGTAATGTACAAACCTCATCTTGAAGGTGGTCTTAGGGATGTTTTCCTCCTTGATCCGTAACTGGTGATACCCTGATCTCAAATTGATATTTGAAAACACTGTCGTGCCTTTCTTCTGATCAAACAGATTATCAATCCTTGGCAAGGGGTACTGATTCTTGATCGTTTCCTTGTTCAATTGATCATAGTTAATGCAGAGTCTCCACTATCTATCCTTATTTCATATGAAAATAACAAGCATACACCACGGTGACACACTTGGACGTATAATTCCTAGTTCCAACAACTCCTTCAGTTTCATTTTCAACTCTTGTAACTCCGGGGTCGACATCCGACAAGGCATTCTTGCTATCGGTTTAGTCCCCGGTTTTAGGTCTATGATAATTTCCAATTCCCTCTCAGGAGAAAACCCTGGTAAATCCTCTGGGAAGACATCCACAATTTATCGTACTATCAGAAGGTTTTCTAGTCCTTCTGCCATGCCCTTTTCGTTTCACGCAAAGATCACATAAATCTCCATCCCTTGTGCATGCTCTTTCGTAGCTGCATGGAAGAGATAAACCTCAGGGAAACTCCCTGGTTCTGAACTACAATAACGTGTCTTTGTCCCTCATCATCGACCAAGATCAACCATTTCATCTTACATTTGAGTATCGCCTCATGCGATTCCATCCAGTCCATACCGATCACGACGTCATAAGACCCTAAGGCTGTGACATATAGGTTGGCCCTAGTGACAAAATCTCCTAGGTTAAGGCTACAGCCCGTAACCTTCCCACCAACCTTCTGTTTATCCCTTGAAGCCATTTATACAAAGATAAACTCATCCTATTCAACTTCCCTTACCTTAATTCTTTTATAACTATACCAGAAATGAAACTCTCTGTAGCATCTGGATCTATGAAACACTGAGGGTCTGGTCATTGATGATACCTAATGTCTTGAGCACAGTCGAATGGTTCTCTGCCTGGAGGTTATTCACCATTGCATGAATCTGATGGGCCTTGCCCAAATCTCCGATGCTAGTGGGTCTGAATGATTCAGATGCTCTGGTCCTCTCCGCTGGGCAGTCACATTGGTAATGTGGCTCCCCCAAGTCCAACACCCTTTCTTCGGTCCAACACTCCTAGTACTCAAAGTAGAAGATGATGGCCCACCATCCTGGAACCCTGGTCCTTTCTGTTGAATAGGCATAAACTATTGTTGCTTCAGTTGATGTTGTTGTGGTTCTATGTAAGGAGTCCACTACTGAGACGCTAGTCACCGAGGTGTAATGAAAGTGAATCCTCTCTGGAAGCCACGATATCCTAGCGAAAGTCTAGCTGGTGTCTGATGCTGCTCCGTACTAGATGACACCTGCCCCGTTGGTCTCACTAGAGTCCTACTCTGACCCTGCTGATAATATATATTGGCCCTTGACTAAGTTTTGAGGATCCTTGGTCATTTTGACCTATTTTTGGGACTACAACAGGCTGTCGAAGGAGGAATACAAGACGAAGCAAAGATTGCGGGATCTCGGCCCCTTTTTAGAGATTTTTGTGTTTTGGGCTTATGTAATGGGTATGGGAATGTCGGCCATGGGTTTACCCATGCTTAGGCCCTTTTTGTAATGTATAAATAGACATGTAGGCGATGTAAGAAGGAGTCAGTTGTAGGCCGCTATGCTAAGTGCTAAGTGCAAGTGGTGACTGTAATGACTTTGTGCATGTTGTGTGAGACTTGCAAGGCTAAGTGAAAGTGACTGTAAGAAATCGTATGTAGGCTTTGTGCTGTGACCTATCTTGGGAAGGAGGATCTAGCGAAGAGTGCGCAGATCTCCTGCCCTCTGCAAAGTTGATATTAAGGCTCTGTGCATGTAAGAAGATTAAGAGAAGCTAATAAAGAAGACAAAGAGTTGGTGGACGTAGCCCCACGGTGGGGGTGAACCACGTATATGTTGTGTTGCTCTACTTTGTGTGATGTGTTGATGTATTTATATGTTTACTTTCTTAGTGTTTTGATATAGATAAATGGTAGATAGATCTATTGTTGCTATGTGCTTAATAATTTGAATGAATTCCAGATCTGACTTGTGTGATTGTGCTTAGTTCTTGAATCTGCTAGATATGATCTGTATTGTTATGATAAGTACTACTAGGTGATAGATCTAGTTGAATACTGCAATGCTTTGTTGTTTAGGGTTTATCTGTGTTGAGAGTAGGGTTTGACTGTGCTGTAACTAAGAACTGGATCTTGATGAATGATAACTGTTGAGTGCTCTCCTGAGGGTTACAATCACAGATCCATGTCCTAGCTAAGGTTGCAGATAGTGGAGTCCTGCAACCACCCCTGCGTCTACCTCGGGTGAGACTTCGTCTGCTTCATAGGTGTTTCTGAAAGGGCCGATAGTTAGGGTTTAGTTGGTGCACTGTTATAGTGTTGAACCCTGGTCTGCCCCTTTGCCAACAAATGGTTTCGTTGCTGAGACTGAAACTGTGATTGCTGGGAACTAAGGAAAAAGGAGCTTTGCAAGAATATTTGACCTGAAACTGTGGAAGATCCGTGCATAGATATGTTTCCCTAGTGCGTAGTATTCTACTTAACCTGTGAAGCTCTATGCTAAGAAGAAAGATCAGATTTGAAGAAAAGAAGTAAGATCCAGAGCTTTGTGCCTCGATAAAGGTAAAAGTGAGACTAAAGAGGTAAGATCTGGAAGATTTGTGTTCTTTTATATATTAAAAAGGTAATATATGAAGATTTGTGCTCTGATAAAAGAAGTCTTGATTAAAAGGGTAAGATTTGGAATTTTTGTGCTTTGAATAGTGAAATTTTTTAGATCTGTAAGCTTTGTGATCTGTAGAAGTAAGATAAGTGGAAATTTTTGTTTCTAGAATATGGATCTAGGTATGTTTGATAAATTCTATCCTAGCTTGAAAACTAGGGCACTGATAGATGAAATAGTATTTGATATAAGTAGATCTGATAAGAATAGTGAAAGATATGTTATTCCTATGCATAGAAATAATGTTTGGACTAACAAATGGATGCAAGATCCTAGAAGGAATTTTTTTGCAGGTTAGCTACTATGATCCTAGTGCGCAGTACATGAAAGGTTAGTGATCATTTAAAAGAAAACGAGGATTAACCCTCTGTTACAGTTGCAGAAGACCGAGACATATGGCTAAGGAATTCCCTGGTAGAAGATCTAGTTGTCTTTGTTGTAGAGCTATGGACTACCAAGTTCTAGATTGCCCTAGAATGATTGCTAAGGTTGAAAGGATGAATATGAAACAAGAAGACCATGAGACAGGTCAAGAAACTAAGACCATGGAAGAAACCCCGAAATAATCAGAGAAAGTATTGCTACAGATGAAAGAAACCCTGAATGATCACCGACATGTCAGTTTATTAGATATCTTCAAAGAAAAAGAATGCATAGAAATAAGAATAGGAGACTTCGACATTGACTGTGTTCTGGATGAAGAAACAGAGGTGAATATTATGACAGAAAGAACTTCGGAAGCTTTAGGAAAGCCTTCTATGATTCCTTCATTAGGAGGAATAGGACTATTCATAGGAAAGATGATAAACGTATGTGGAAAGATCACCAAGATATCTATGAGTACCTATGGAACTTCGACAGAGGAAGAATTTGAAGTTGTAAAATTTATTGAGAACAACGCTCCATTTTCTATATTACTAGGAAAACCTTGGATTGAAAGAGATCAGGCCAGAAGGAAGGAAGAAGAAGTCTTAGAACAAAAGAAGCAAGAGTTGAAATATTTCATGACTAGGAGGATCGCACACTTAATTGAAGAACAGGAGAACCGAGCAAAGCTATTTAAAACCAGAAACTTGGATGTCAAAGTGGGAAGAACATTAGAAGACCCACAAAATATTGAAGTACCTATTCAAGATATAGATGAAGTATTACCCCTGATTTCTAGGAAAGAATCTCAATAGCATGAAGTTACTATGCCAAGAGGATATTCGAATCAGAATGAAACAAGGAATACCAAGACGAAACTCACTGGAAAAAAGGCTAGAAAGCTAAGTAAGAAGAAAGCCAAGATAGAAAAGTTACAGAAGGTTCCAGAGGGAACATCACAGAAGGAAAATTTGCTAAACTGGCACTTCGTCGGGATATCATAACAACGTCACATGGAACTTTTCCATGGAAAAGCAATATATCCGTTGGGAACAATATAACCGTTAGACCGACTGCCCGAACACGTAGAAAGACATTTATGGTCGGAAATTTCACCACCAAACCATTGGGACCGTGCCATAATGGACATAACTGAGTTAATGAAGGGTTCTCACCCGTTGTAAGAGACTCGTTTCCAAGTTATCTATTTATTCTGTCGAATCACACATCGAGAAGACTTTTGCCAACCATGATTATCTGAGCCCGCAAAATAGTTGATTTCACACAGTGATCATTGCACTATTTTTCCATCCATCCCATTGCATTGACTAATTACTCTTCTAATCCGAGATATTCAACCATGAGCGCATATGTCTGAAGAACTTAGCGCAGTCAAAGAGTCTATGAAGGAAGTGCTCATTGACCTCATGACCGAAAGAGTCATGTCTGAATGAGTGATGTCTGTGGGTGTACAAGCATCATCGACGAGAGGAGTGCAAGCCTCCCCGTCGATTGATCATGGAGCTGGAGCATCCCGACCATCAGTGGAAAAGAGAACCAAGCACAGAGATGACCTAGAAAATGATAATCTTATCCCGACCATATTTCTTGACTAAATCCCACCTTTGGCTAGGGCGGTGAGCTGAGATAGTGTGCCAAGAGATTTCGAGTACACCATGGTTACTACGTACCTCCCGAAGGGGACATGCATAGTTCGAGCATAGTAGAACAAGATCGCAACGTTGAAGTTCAACGACTTAACCTCGGAGATCGTAAGAATTATAGCATGCTCACCCCATATAAATACCTGACCAGGATGAAGGGGAAGAACTCAAAGATAATCCCCCAGCAACAGACTTAGAAATCCGCACAGTGCCCGACACTCCGCAGGATGTGAGGGATCAAGGGAAGTAACTGCCCAGAGCGCAGTTGAGAGAATAAAGGCCCTTGCCATGGAATGCAAGAAACTGATTGATCCCAGTGCCCATGCATATGAGCGAATCATTAAGAATCCATAACTAAAGGCTCTGGAGTCACAGCTCCAGGAAGCAAAGAAGCAAGCAGAGACAATACATGTACATGCCCAGGTAAAGCCCCTGTCAGTTGTGGAAAGAATGAAGCGATCCCAAGAGCAGCGCACTGCCTAGCAGCAGGTCCACACTACTCAGAGCAGAGTTATGGAAGTGACTCAGAGGCTCCAACCTGTATAGGATGAGGCTTACCAACTATTCATAGAGATCGAAGGCCGAGGAGCAGAACTGAAACAAGTCATCACTACAGCTGAACAATGCCTAGAGGGACTTGTCAATGAAGTAGTCATCCAATATTTCGTTGAACAAGAGGTCGTGGAACAACAATAAATCGAAGCATCTCGAGCCAAGCTCGAGGATTTTGAAACATAACTAATCAGATCAGAGTGACTCGGGGTGAGTCACAGGTGAGTGTTGGGGGCCTATTGGCCCTTGACCAAGTTTTGAGGATCCTTAGTCATGTTGACCTATTTTTGGGACTTTGATAGGCTATCAAATGCAGAACACAAGACGAAGAAGAGATCGCAGGATCTCGACCCATTTTTAGGGATTTTTGTGTTTTGGGATTATGTAACGGGTATGGGAATGTAGGCCCATGGGTTTACCCATGCTTAGGCCCTTTTTGTAATGTATAAATAGATATCTAGGCGATGTAAGAAGGAGTCAGTTGTAGGCCGGTATGCTAAGTGATAAGTGTTAATTTATAAGTGCAAGTGGTGACTGTAATGACTTTGTGCATGCTGTGTGAGACTTTCAAGGCTAAGTGCAAGTGACCGTAAGAAACTGTACGTAGGCTTTGTGCCATGAACTTGCTTGGGAAGGAGGATCTAGCGAAGAGTGCACAGATCTCCTGTCCTCTGCAAAGTTGATATTAAGGCTCTGTGCATGTAAGAATATTAAGAGAAGCTAATAAATAAGACAGAGAGTTGGTGGACGTAGCCCCAGTCTAGGGGTGGACCACGTATATGTTGTGTTGCTATGATTTGTGCGATGTGTTGATGTATTTATATGTTTACTTTCTTAGTTATTTGATATAGATAAATGGTAGATAGATCTATTGTTGTCGTGTGCTTAATAATGTGAATGAATGCCAGATTTGACCTGTGTGATTGGGCTTAGTGTTTGAATCTGCTAGATATGATCTGTATTGTTATGCTAAGTACTGTTAGGTGCTAGGTCTGGTTGAATACTGCAATGCTATGTTGTTTAGGGTTTATCTGTGCTGAGAGTAGGGTTTGACTACACTGTAACTAAGAACTGGATATTGATGAATGATAACTGTTGAGTGCTCTGCTGAGGGTTAGAATCATAGTTCCGTGTCCTAGCTAAGGTTGTAGACATTGGAGTCCTAGAACCACCCCTGCCTCTACCTCGAGTGAGACTTCATCTGCTTCACAGGTGTTGCCAAAAGGACTGGTAGTTAGGGTTTTGTTGGTGCGTTGTTATAGCGTTGAACCTTGGGTCTGCCCCCTGTGGCAACAAGCTCCTCCTCTGCTAGGAGGGACTTTTGGACAGCGTCATGCAAGGTTTGAGGCATCAGAATCCTAACCTTCACTTGAATGCTTCCATTAAAGACAAACACAAACCTGTTGACCTTAAGTTTCTCGGTATTCAGCTGCAGTGCATACCGAATCATATCCATAAAACGACCTTGTACTCGGGCACCGTACGACCTCCCTATCGCAAGGTGTTGAACTCGTTGAGTTGACACTCAATGATTTCCTTAGAAATATACCTCTCCCAGAAACATTCGTCGAATAGTTCCCATGACACGTCTTCGACTTCCATGTTCAAATGTGGCATGAGCGTCTTTCCATAGTTGAAAGACCGACATGCGGCCCTTCATGTTGGAGGTATAATTGTGAAGTTAAAATCACATCACCATATTCTCCAACCATTCCTCGGTGACTACGCTTTCTGTGACCCTCATGGAATTGATAACTTATCCCTCTCGAGCTCTCGATGGATGCTAACAGTACGAGCTGGGGCATGCTATGGACCCTTAGGGGTACAATCACCTTGGCCTCATATTAGTACAGATGGTGAATCAAGGCCTCTGACATTCCCTAGAAGTACCTTGTCAGACCATCATCATCCCTCACAAAAATCGAATCCATCCCAAGGACTTCTTCTTCCCTTTGGGGGTTAATCTCCGAGGGCACGGGCACTTCTGGAGGCGTCACACCTCCTTCCACATCCCCACATTGCGAACCTTTGTGGCATCCTCTAAAAGAGATCACCGCATGGACACATTAAAGTTTTAAATAACTCTAGGTTACTACTCAAGGGTTTACTACAATGGAAAGCATGGTGATCCACAGTCACAGGGTTGAACCCCACTCTGATACCATATGTAAGGACCCCAGTCATGCGATGCACAACGAGTGCAATTTTTTTTTTTTTTTAAACATGAAAGTGATAATGACAACAATTAATTAGAACCCTTCCGACGAGCGGGGGACAAACACATTAATATTACAACAAGAACAACCTTACTTGCAAAAACAACTACACTCCCCTTCGGGAGGCGCATAACCCTAAGCCAGGTTTCATTTGTGCTTGTCAATTAAGGAGCACAATGATCCAAACATACGGTTTCACGTTTCCACCTTGTGACAAGTACGCCAGGAACCCAAGCACAAACAAAATGAGTCGAAACCTTCCACCCATCATAAAATCCCACGTGCCTGAAATACAACTTGCACACTCATGCATTGTACGACGTCGTTAGAAAAAAAGGATCTCTATCATTTAGGAAACAAAAGACGCAGAGTGACTACACAATACCTTCAATTGTGCAACATCTAGATGTAATTCAATAATAAATTTATCTTCCAGGAACTCAATCATCGCAATATAGTAACTAGTCTCTAACTACAATAAAAACATATAACAAACTTACGGTATCAACTTTTTCCATTCAAGGTTTTAATAATCCAATGACTTATCTATAAGTTATTAAATTTACCAAATCAATAAAGCAAGGAACCATACCATAGAAGGGGTACTTGTATCTAATTTATCCTTCATTAAGAACAAGACTAGATGAGTCAATTAGAAGATTCCATTTCTTATTCAAGAATGATCCCTTCATAATCTCTAATACAATTTCATTGCAACAATTATACTATACTCTAGAGTTGAAATAAAATTCCATCAACTCTACTATAACCTAGAATTTAAAATAAATTCTATCAACTCTATTGTAAAAATGACTTCCATCAACGCTACTATAATCCAGAAATAAAATAAACCCATCAGACTCCACTATAATCTAGAAATTAGAATGACTTACATCAACACTATTATAATCTCAAAGTTAAAATAAACCCACCAAACTCCACTATAATCTGGAAATTAAAATGAATTCCATCAACGCTATTATAATCCCGAAATTAAAATAACCCTACCAGACTCCATTATATTCTAGAAATTAAAATGAATCTAACACATTCAGTTATAAATTTCATTCCAACAATTCTACTTAATCTATAATTGAAATAAATTCCAAGAAATCCCCCGTGATTCCAACAAACGTTAAGAAAACGCGTTACACAACAGGGACATTTTCAGCAAGGATTGAGCAAGATGCTATACAACAAGGATGGAAAGTCATAGGTTATACAACGACGCATTAAGGAAGGGTGCTATTCAGAAAGGACATTTACAACAAGGATTGTGAAAAGACGTCATACAACAAGGATGGACAGTCATAGGTTATATAACGACGCGTTAAGGAAAGGTGCTATTCAACAAGGATTGAAATAAAATTTCTTATAGTCTTCATACAGTTTGTCCCAAGAGGATGTCAATTAACTACATCACTCATTTATATTGTTCTGATTTTTTTAAATGGACACAAATGAATAATGTATTTTAATTTTGAAAGAGAAGAATTTTTCACGCATAATGTTTAAAGCTAATTAGATATGTGCAGTGGAAAATCGTAACTGAAAAAAATTGAAATAGTTGAGAATCACAGATACCCACGATTCAATAAGAATTGAATTTACAACTAAACTACCACATGTTATTTTTATTCATCAACATGAATAATTAAAAGAATGATATACTAGAAGAATATCTAAGAAATATACTACATACACAAAATCCAAATCTATGAGAAGCCCTAAAGAAGTAAGAAGGATCTATAAGGAAAAAATGAGATTCAAGATTTCTNGGGGGGGGGGGATTATCCTAATCACAAGTTAAAACTTATTGGACAAATATTTCAAATTTTTCATTCCAAAAGTGGTCTCGATTGAACACTTTGGTTAAACATTTGATGCACCATTTTAATAATTTAATATGTATATCGAATTCAAGGAGTGTTATGCAAAGCGTTAATCCCGCGGTTTAAAAAAAAGGGCGTTATACAACAAATCATTTTAAAAATGTGTTACATCATAGATTGAGAGCCATAGGTTAAGCATCGAGCATTAAGAAAAAGGGGGAATTGCAAGACATGGAAGGTTTATTATTTAAGAATTCTATCACAGAGATACAAATGATCCAAGACGCAAGGTTAAAAAAAAAAATCAAGGCGCAGAGAAAAAGGGATGGTTCGCTGGGTAAAGACCACAAAAAATTGTTGAGCAATAAGGAGGAAATTCGTTGTACACAGTAAGGAATTGGCTAGGAAGAGAAGTTATCCCTCACTTATTATCCATGCACAGGAAAGGATGGAATTTGAATCTAAATCTTTAACACCAGAGTGAAATATAGTCGATTCGGATCCTGGACGACTTATTAGGCATAGACTAATAACTTAAAGGATAAGAATAGAAGGTAAAAACACAGTTTCCTTGTATTAAAAACAATAAAAACATAGAGTAAAATAAATAATGGCCCGAGACCAAAACACAATCTTTTTCTTTTAATAGCATCTACACAAGCGAGATTTCGATAATAAGGAAGTGTAAGAACAAGAAATTGAGTTATTATTTAGTTAAATTATGCACATGTGTATCATAGCCAAATGCGAAGAACCAGAAGTATTTATCCTGCATGTGCTCCGTCCAGCTCCTGCTCACTAATCGAAGTGACCTCACTGGTACCTCCCAGCCAACGCTAGGGGTACTCTTCTCCCCCCTGAGCCCCCTGAGCCACAAAGGGGCCATGCACACAATACCAGATAATGATAGCACCCACCTCACCTCGCAAGGTCGAGCTACCACTCATTACCCGAGCTGGGTATCCTAACTCCCACAAGAGAAATTTCAGTCAAGATAAAATTTCAGCAACGTAACGTTAAGCAAGCCAGATGTGATCCATACTCCTCATACGCCATCCATTTTATAGAGTTTCTTAGTCATTAGTTTCCCAAACCCTCATTAGATTCATTTTTCATTTATTTAATTAGGAAAAACCTCCCCCGTACACATGTTGCTTGATCTCCTAGTTGCACCAGAAAATCAATTTTTATTAATTAATTAAATATTCCTATTTCCCTCATCCACCTAAAAGCTCATTCACCTAAAAACTTATACATCAAAATAAAATAAAACAAGTGCAAGTGTTGCATGGCAATAGTCCCTATCAAGAAAATTTAAATCTATGCAAGAATTATGTAAGATAAAAATATTTGAGACTGCATATCCTTGTTGTGTAAGTTCATTATTATTGATAAAACCAAAACAATTTTGAAGCAAAGTTGAAATTCAGGAAAAATTAAAAAAATAAATATAGATTATTGTGAAATTATAAATTGGGGTTGAATATTAAAATTAGGTTTGTCCCTGTACATCAATATGGATGAATTCGAGCCTGCCCCTGTACATGGACAGAGCCGAATTCAACCCTTTCCCTGTACATGGATAGGGTCGAATTCAGCCTTGTCAACCTCCTAAAACACAAACTATAAAACTACTAAAAAATTATACTTCAAAATAAAATAAAATAAAAGTGCAAGTGTTGCATGGTAGTAGTCCCTATCAAAAAAATTTAAAGCTATGCAAGAATTGTGTAAGATACAAATATTTGAGACTGCATATCCTTGTTGTGTAAGTTCATAGTTATTGATAAAACCAAAACCATTTTGAAGAAAAGTTGAAATTCAGGAAAAAATTAAAAAATAAATATAGATTATTATAAAATCATAAATTGGGGTTGTGTTGGCACCAGAAGTCACCCCTGGATTGTAATAGAGGTGAGCCCAGTACCCATCAGTGTTTAGGTGGATGTTAGCTTAAATGGGTGGTGGTCAATGGACAATACTCAACACTTGAATGATGTTACAACACAGAACCAGACAAGAAATGCACAGGGAAGTGAGGGCCACATTAACTTCAGTCAATGGATGAGTTTAAAGGCGAGCAGAGGGAAGAATTGGTGAGAAAAAGAGAACAAGACTGCTATGGGCATCCAGCCTTCCAACAACTTGAAGGACATAAACTCAGGCTCGATAATGTTTTCGAGCCCAGGTTCTAGACACCGAAATGTGTCTACAAAGGGAACATTTACAATTGCAGTATAATCAAACCTCCATCATCCTGCAATTGTAACAGCTCGAATGGATCCTCCAATTCCGAGACATTTAATGCAAGAGGGAAAACGATAACATAGAAAACTGAGTAAAACAGGTCACGACACTACTATAATTAAACCTACATTACAACAACATAATAACCCTCGACTGGATCCTCCAATTCCAAGTGTCTTAACACAGTGTTTACAGAGAGATGGAAAGAAACTGACTTCTATTAACTGAAAGTCTCAAATCAATTACATAACTAGGCACAACTCTGGTGTTAAAAATTATTACAAAATGGGAGATATGCTCAACCAAAGACCATTACAAAATAACAAAAATCCCAATATATACTCAAATAAAAACTACAGCAACGTGCTCGAGACTTTGCATTGAAGGCTTTACATCTGCATGCTCCTTGACAGGCTGCACATGCAGACGTTGGTCAGATTGCCCATGTAGTCTTCTTGTCAGATGTGATCTCTGTTAGTCTGGACTGACAAACTACACCTGTGCTTTGTCCTTCTCTGGCCTTCTATTTAAGGGAGGAGATGACGTCTCACCCACCTTCCTTATTTGCATTAACTTCTACCTTGGTATTGGAGAAGCCCAAGTCAACTCTGCTCCTAGACAACGTGACAAACTTCCCTTTGTTGTTGCTTCTTCATTGGATTTCTATGAGGGGAACTAGTCGAAAGACGTGGACAAGACTCTTAGTGAGAGATGATAGGTGGGAGTGACAAGGGGCTATGGCCCAACGAAGAGTGGAGGATAGGTGTAGCGTAATGATATGGGGAGTGGGAGTGGAGGATGTGATGGGCAGAGGTGAGAGACGGAGTGGGAGATAGATGTTAGCAGGAGGCGGGAGCGGTAAGCGGAGGAGGTAAGTGGTATATCAGAGGGGGGGGG
>ML776768.1:198291-210482 GCA_009831015.1 Picea engelmannii
GTTTCCGAAAGGGTCGGTAGTTAGGGTTTTTTTGGAACACTATTGATGTGTTGAACCCTGTATCTACCCCTATGCCAACAAATGGTTATGTTGTCATGACCTGAAACTGCGATTGCTGGGAACTGAAGAAAAGGAAAATCTCTATGCATAGATCTGTTTCTATAGTGCGCAGTATTCTGCTTGACTTGTGAAGCTCTGTGCTAAGAAAGAAACTGGATCTGGAAGAAGGAGGTAATATCTTAAAGCTTTGTGCTCTTGTAAAGGTAATATAAGTGGAATTTTTTTCTTCGAAAGTATGAATCTAGGTATGTTTGATAGATTTTGTTCTAACCTAAATGTTAGGGCCCATATAGAAGAAAGAGTTGATCTGAATAAATTTGATAGGAATAGAGAAAAATATGTTATTCCTATGCATAGAAAGAATTTTTGGACTAATAAGTGGATGCAGGAACCTAGAAAGAATTTTTGCAGATTTCAGGTACAACAATGTGATCCCAATGCACAATACAGGAAAGATTGGGATCATTTAAAAGAAAGAGAGGATTGACACTCTGTTATAACTGTAGAATATCGGGACATATTACTAAGGAATTCCCTGGTATAGCTCCTATTTGTCTTTGTTATAAATCTATTGGTCATGAGGTTGAGGATTGCCCAAGAATGACTGCTAAAGTTGAAAAGATGAACAAGAGACAAGAAAAATATAAATAAGGTCAAGAGACTGAGAATCATATAGAAAAAGAGTCAGAGACTATGTTAATACAGTTAAAAGCATAATGGATGATCACATAGACATCAGTTTACCAGAGATCCTGAAAGAAAAAAAGCGCATAGTTACAAGGATAGAAGACTTCGACATAGACTATGTATTGGATGAGGAAACACATGTGAACATTATGCCAGAAGGCACTTGGGAAATTTTGGGAAAGCCTGCTATGATACCTTCATTGGGAAGAATATGCTTCTTTAAAGGAAAGATGACAACCCTATGTGGAAGAGTTACTAATATACCAATGATTGCTCATCAAACATCAACATAAGAGGACTTTGAATTTATTAGGTTTGTTGAGAATAGCACCCCTTTCCCACTTTTATTAGGAAAGACTTGGATTGAGAAGGTTGATATCAAAAGGAAATCATAAGAGGAAGCCACAAAAAAGAAAAATCAAGAACTAAGGGATTTCATAGCTCGAAGAATAGATTGACTGATAGAAGAACGAGTAGTTGAGTCGAAGAAGCATAATGAAAGAGAAGTAGCTGTCAACTTTGAAAGAATGCAAGAAGGGTTGAAGGACCTATCCATGCAAGAAGAAAGTATGTCCACCCAGGACCTAGTAATCAAAGAGGTATTATCTCTGAACCCTTTGAAAGAACATCAAAAAAGCGAAGTCACTACGCTAAGAAAAGATAAGTATAAGAATGGAAAGAGGAATCCAGAGACTCAGGTCATAGGAAAGAAGGAAAGGAAGATCAGTAAGAAGAAATCAAAACTAGAAAAACTACAACAAGTTCCAGAAAAGACTTCGTAGGAGAAAGATCTCCAGAACTTGAATTTTGTCGAAATAACAGAACCACGCAAAATGGGACTTCGCCATGATGAAGCTATATGACCGTTGGAGGTGCCCTGACCATTAGAATGACCCTCCAGAATGGCTAGAAATGTATTTATTTATGGAAAGATCATCATTGGACCGTTGAGATCATGCCATAACAGACTGATTGGTATTGATTGAGGTATTCCTACCCATTGGAGGAATATGTTACGACGTTTCTTATTTAACCCATCGGATGCTGCGCCGGAACCACTTTTTTCAAACTGAGATATCCGAGCTAACAGAGAATCGATTTCATATCACGTTGTTCTTTTTAGACCTCGCCATCCATTTGATTACCTTTATTGTTTGTTCACCTACCCTATTTATTTTATTACAAGTGTAAATGTCGGGCGAACATAGTGCGTTAGAGAAGTTTGTTGAGGAGATACTTGTATACCTCATGACTGAGAGAGTCATGTCTATGGGAATATAGGCATCATCAACTGGCGGATTGCAAGCATCCCCATCGACTGGACGATGTTCTGGCCGCACTGCTGAGAAGTGAAGCAAGCACCGTGATGATCTGGCTAACGCGAAGAAGATCCCGTCGATTGTGCCAGAATACATAACACCTTTGGTTGGCGCGGTGAACCGCGACAACATCCCATGGGATTTCGAGTACATGCTGATCA
The DNA here is from genome assembly GCA_009831015.1 of Picea engelmannii. Classification (NCBI taxonomy): domain Eukaryota; kingdom Viridiplantae; phylum Streptophyta; class Pinopsida; order Pinales; family Pinaceae; genus Picea; species Picea engelmannii. The sequence continues at coordinate 200,519 of ML776768.1, forward strand.
CTGCGTACTTCCCGAAGGGGATACATGTAGTTGGACCCCAGTTAGGACATATTCCAGCTTTGAAGAACAACGAATTCAACCTCAGAGACATGAATAACTATGTGATTCTCGTACCACATAGGTATTTAATGAAGACAACTGGGAAGAAGCTACGCATAGTCTCCCAGCCATGGATTAAGGAGCTCACAAAATCCATGATCCTGAATGTAATGAAGATCCCCCACTTTGGCCGACACCAAGAGGTTAACGTTTACGTCAAGCTCCTCCTATCATGCTATCATGGAGGGAATCTTTGGCTTGATAGGAACATCGCTATGGATCTGGCGCTGATCCACCTCGTCACAGGACTGAGCATGTAAAGACCAAACCCTCACTAGTTCTACCTAGGGAAGACTTCAAATCTCTCCTTGGCACAATGCATAAAGGAATCCTATGGCGATGTAGAGAAGGGAAAGTGAGGCTACAAGGTAGCCTCCATCCAGGATGGCGCAGTGCACCTAGCTTGTCAGCTTATAGGTGGTAAGCTCATCAGAAAGAATCGTCTAACACAAGTCACTGGATTTGTAGTAGACCTTGCAGGGAAGTGCGTAAAATGAATGCAAATGAACTAGGAGAGTTACCTCATCAATGAATTGGAGAAGGACTGTCATGAAAAGAAAGATCAGGGATATGATTTTCATTTCAGTTGGCTATTGATATTGATCACATTTGTCGGTTGGAAAATACCAGAAGGAGTAGCCTTCCCGGAAGTTGAGCCATCAGAGTCATTGGCCGCAATTTTCTCCAATTTGTGGTATACAAGTGATATGGTGAAGCAGTGGAAATCGAACACAATGTTCCATGCTTACTACCTACAGCTGAAGCGTGCCATTAAGGAATTTTTGTGGATGACCCCAAATACACTCCACACGTATAGGCCACTAGCAAAGTTCCACGCAGAACGACACTTTATCTACATCACTACGCATAGGGATGGAAGTAAGGAGGATTTGCAGTCTTATTATAAGATAACCAACAAAGACATGGAGGAGATAACCAAATAATGGCCAATAGAGTTCCTCGTACCAGTGGAAGATGCATAACTCTCTGACCCTAACATCATCGAAAGTCCCTTGGTCATCTAGGTCAAATATGATGGACAAAAGAAAAAGAACAAAAAGGAGGAATTCTAGAGCATAGAAAGTGATGAGGAGGACAACGCATCGGAGGAAAGTAGGCCTGATTCACCTGCAGGAGGAGGAGGAGATGAAGTGAACCAAGAGGAAGGAGGGGAAGAAGGAGACAAGAAAGAAAAAGGTGAAGTCACACCACCAAAGGATCCCCTTACACAGGTCGAGACATCAAAGAAAAGGAATGTTTCTCCGCAGAAACCATTAGCAAGAAAGAATACCTGAGCCAATAAGCCTCAGTCACAGAATGTGCTCACAGTGGATGATGTCGATCTCATCATTGCAGCCGTAGAATATGCTTCAGAGGATATCCTGTAGATACATGAAGTGAAACAAGAAAAACTATATGAAAGAATAGAGAAGGAGCTCAATGACATACAACAAGATATCCATTCGAGCCACGCAGTACCTACTGTGCCTTCTTCAACGAAAAGTTTAGAATTGGGGGATGAGCCCACCCAATTACGAATATTAGAAGATGAAACATAGGATCTATTTCGTTGAGTCCAAGAAGAAAAGGAGAAGGCTACAGAATCCATGAAGTAAGAAAAGGAGGATGTCTTAGAGAAACTTCAAGTTGCGCAGCAGGAGAAAAATGAAATCAGGGTGATGTTTGAGGAGGACAAAGAGAAGATACAGAAAGAAAAAGACCAACTACTCACAGAGAAGACTATGGTCAAAGAGGCAGTAACTAAAGCACTTCACTCAGTTTCGGGATTGGCACAGGAGGAACCAAAGTCAAACGAGATACAAGTGGGGAAGCTCGTTGAATCCATTCAGCAGCTTCAAGCAAGATTAATGGAGCTAGAAATCCAAGCAGTACCTAGCACCCCGCAAGAAGTGCATGATTATAAGGAAGAAGTTGCCAGGAATGCAGTAGAAAGAATCAGGGTACTCACCTTAGAGTGTAAGAAAATGAGTGATCGGAGTGCACAAACCTATGAGCGCCTTGCAGAACATCCAGAGCTAAAGAAAATGGAATCACAACTCCAGGAGGTGAAGTAACAAGCATCCACTGTGCAAGCACATATGAAGATGCTTACTGCAGTTGATAAAATGAAGTGATCACAGGAACAACATGCAGTTCAACAACATATTACTTCCATCTAGAGAAAAGTCATGGAAGTCGCACAAATACTATAGTTGATGCAATACAAATCATTCACGCTTTTTGAAGAGATTGAAGGACAAGGCTCGTAGCTAGAACAAGTGGTCATGATAGTGGAACAACCCCTGGAATGGCATATTACTAAGCAAGTGATTCAAGAGTTCGTCGAGCAGGAAGCTCTAGAGAAGTAGCAAGTCGAGGCAGCTCGAGCTAAGCTCGAGGCCTTTGAAGAAGTGTTGCCCAGATCTGAGTGACTCGAGACGAGTCACAGGTGAGTGTTGGGGGCCTGTTGTCCCTTGACCAATTTTTGAGGAAACATTGGTCGTGTTTGACCAATTTTGGGACTTCGACAGGTTGGTCAAAGGTGGATCGCCTAGGCGGAGCAGAGATCGCTTCTTTTGCAGGCTTGTGGGCCGAGAAAAGGGTTTACTAGGGTTATGTAATAGGTTATGGGATGTCAGCCCATGGGTTTACCTATGTTTAGACCTTTTTGTAATGGTATAAATAAGTAGTAGCTAAGCAATGTAGATAGAAATTGGCTTAGTGCATGACTACTAGTGGCTATGTGCATGATAGGTTGATTTTTTCTTAGTGTAAGAAGTTGTAAGTGCTCTATGCTATTAAGGAGTTGGCTTTGTGCCTTGACCTGATTTTGAGGAAGTTGGATCTAGTGTGTTGTGCGGAGATCACCTGTCCACTGTGAAGTTGGGATCTGTGGATTTGTGCACAAGAGAAGATGAATGTAAGGAGATCAAAGACTAATAAATAATAAGAAGAAGTTGGTGGACATAGCCCCATATTGGGGTGAACCACGTATATCTTGTGTTTTGATGTGCTTTGTGCGATGTTGTTTATGTGGCTATTTTCTTAGTGTTGTTGTTGTTATGAATAATGAATGCATCTGATGTTGTATCTTAGTGCTTAATGATGTGAATGAATGATGGATCTAAGCTAATTCTATGTGCTAAGAGGTTGGAAGTGTTAGATATTTATTGTTACTGCATTGTTCTGTAATAAGGGTTTAACCTGCAATGTGAACGAGACTCATAAACTAATGAATATGGTTGGCTAAGTGCTCTGTTAAGTGTTGTAATCACAGATATGTGTCCCAAATTGGTTGTAGACACTTGAGTCCTGCAACCCCCCCTGCCTCTACCTCAAGTGAGACTTCATCTGCTTCGCAGGTGTTGTCGAAAGGGCGGGTAGTTAGGGTTTTGTTGGTCCACTATTGAAGCGTTGAACCCTAGGTCTGTACTTGTGCCAACAACCGCCAGCACAAACCACCAACGAAAACGCCTGCCAGCACCAACCAAGAGCTAAAACTAATCTACATCAACCACCATTAAAACAATTCAGGAAAATGGGAATGTGGCGATGTGTGAGTGATATATAAAATGTTTTTCGGTCGAAACTGTTTTTCGGACGAAACATTTTTTCGGCCGAAACAATGTTTGGATGAAAAGTGTTACCGGAAATTTTTTTGTCCGACTAATATGGTACACGACAATAGAGGGAATCATCATGGTACCATTTGATTTGACATCTAAAGGTTCAACTGAAAATATGTGTCTTTCAGTCGAAATAATTATTAGTTTGACCGAAAAATATCAGTAGGAATTTTGGAAACCTAATTCTCACAAAAGTGTTACCCAACTTCACGATTTCACCCTATGGATCTAATTTTGTTCCATAATACCATATTCTTGTTTATGTTTTGAATCTAGTAGAGACTAACTAGGGCATCAAACATATTTAGTTTCTTCTTCTTGGATACATGAGGGATTATATGATCCTGTGTGGAATCCAATATCATCCACTTTTCCTTCACTTCCTTCTTGTTGTGAGCTACCAACTACTGCGGATCTATAGGTGAAGTCACAAAGTTATTGATATTATCCTAGAGATCATTATCTTCTAGTAAGAGTGTAACCTTCACCTTCCATGACAAGAAATTCAAGGCACCATCCACTCTATCCTCAAACCTAAGGCACATTGTTTTCATCTTCGAGATCCACTTCACAAACTCCCAAATCTAAAAATAAAACTTTGAAACCCTCTCACTGATGGTCCTTCCCTGTAGTTTATTTACCACTGCAAATCATAGATAATATCAATTAGATAAATAATCTCTGATACCATGTGAAAAATATCATAGCCCTAGGAGACTAAAGTCCTTATGATCTCAGTCAAACAAGTAGATTGTTGAATTTCATTATTACAAAAATAAATTTTAGATCATAGCATTAATCACACAATAATTGGAAATAAAAAAGTGAAAGAATAAAAATTAATTACGCACAACATAGGTAATTACTCCTTCAATAACTAGCTTTTCATTCATTCGAAAAAATTACAAGTAAACCCCCACAAGCTTCCCAAAAAAACAACATTGCATGTATACCAAAAAAACACCTCAAACTAAGTGAAGTAACCTATTGGGAGAGTATGGCTATACGACCTTTTCATAGAGACTGAATGGATGTTGGTACAACTTTGTCCATATGACTCTACAGATCCATATGGTACTGTTCATAATATTGTATATAACTATTTTGTATGTTGTACAGACCTATATAGGACTATTGCACGAGACCACGTGCTACCAAACAATTCTCTTTATTGGCTTCCTACTCTCTCTCCCTCTCAATATCTCAACCCGCTCAACTGCTCAAGTGTTCAAGTGTGTTTTTGAACTCTTTATCTTGAACTATCTTTATAGTTTTAGCTAAGAACAAAATCCTAATCTATTTATGAGATTATTCCAAGTCTAAGTCATGCGTGCATGAAATGCACTTTTTAGAATCAACTGCTAAATATAAGAATTTTAACTTTTTAACTAAAGTGAGTTACAACATAGAATTACTTTTTGAAAATATCTCAAACTATTTCTCACACGTTCACATAGAAATTGTAAAAAAGTTCCCATATGAGCTATAATTTTCAACATCTTTATAATGGTTCCATGGGTATATGTCTATTGCATAATTGAATTGACTATGGTTGGATATGAGCATTGGTCTAGATGCTAGTCTAGTAATTACAATGATGCATATTAGTGCATGGCTACTATGGTGTTTTGGGCATCTTTTGACCTTGAATTGATGCACAAAGACACATGACATTCTATATGAGGATATATGATGCATTCATGTTTTTCTTAAGTATGTTTAGGGTTTGATTATTTTGGACTTCATATAAGATTGGATTCCATTAAGGACCTCGAGTCATGAATAGGCCTAGGATGGGATAGTGAAACCCCCATAAATGTTGCTACCTTATTTGACCCTTAGTGCGTCACCTTATCTTTGAAGGCCTTGGATCCTCACCATGGGGACTACTGGATTAGACTTGTATAATATTTTTTATATTTAAATGACAATTATGGAATTATTGTGTATGGAAATGGAGAGGACAACTCCCATGTGACATAATGTGAATCATTTGTAGAATAAAATGGAAAAATTGTAAAGGCATGTGATGTGGCACAAAATGGATTTATGTGTATTTTATTTATGGAATATTTTTCATATGCATGTGGCACCCAATTGTCTCATGGAGAGTAATTGTAATTATCTATCTTTAAATTTGTAAAGCCTTAGTCCTCCCCATGAATTCTAGTGCCAGAGGCTCATGTGGAGGTGGAACTTAGCATTATTTTTTTGGCATAGGTATTGGCACTCGTGATCGTTTCATTGATGATAGTTAACACCTTAATAGGGGTGAGTTGAGAGTTATGGATATTGTGGCTTTTATTTTCTCTAATTATACCATTTGGCTTGGTAGTCCTCTTGATGTGGAAGGAGGGATGATATTTGAGATAGATTGTTGAATCCAATATCTTGAATCCTTAAATCAATGAGAGTGGAAATATGGTTGGATGGAAGCATTGTCTTCCCTTGTTATTTGGGTTGAGTGTTTGGTATGTGAAGCGTTAAGTCTCGATTTTTCATCATGAATGGTATTCACCTGATTGGTGGGGTGGAGCATTGTGCTTTACATACTACCTTATCCAACTACAATTGTGGCATTGGGGGTAGAGCCTTGAAATTTAGCATTTTCAAATAAAAATCCTTGGCTACACCATTATATTTTTTTTAGGAATAATTTTAGTTTATACACCATCACTTGCATTCATTGCATGTGGAGTTGTAGGATGAGATTTAGTAGGTGGGGATACCTTTCTATCAGTGTGGTTCATAGATAGGAAATCGTGGATATGATTATCTAATCTAAGCTTGGTTCACGAGTCATTGTCACTCAATTAAATAAGAGATTTATAGTTTTCTCTCAACTTATTCAACAATTCATAAAGTATAAGACTTCTCATGAGACAATTTGATTATATTACATTTATTCACATATCTAGGAATCAAAATGGGTATGTCAATACTTTGAAAAATCAAATATTATATTAGAGTTATCTCATTAAACAACAAAGAAAATTTAAAAACATTTGTGTGTGTGTGTGTGTGTGTGTGTGTGTGTGTAATCCTATCACATAAAAACAAACATACATTGTTAACCATCATATATCCATAGAGTTGAAAGTTCAAGACTTTTAAGATAAATAATATACGTTTGTTCATTTTTTTTTCAAAAAATAGTACATGTTAATACAAGTTGCTACAAACATAGGGATATTATGCCTATATCATATGCATAAAAGAGAAAACCCTAAGGAGGGGGCGAAGGTAGGAATGACTCATTTGGTTAGCCTACTAGTTTTAAACCACCACCTTGTTATAAAAACATGATCGCAGAGCAATAAAATAAAACAAAATGCAGAAATAAAACACAAAAGATACACAATACAACAGAGACACACATATACATGGTTCAACCAGTGTGGGATACGTCCACCAGATAAATTTCCAGGCCCTTCCTTTATTATTATCTAGCAAATGAAGGGATACAACCTAAAACACACCCACTGTAACTTCCTCTTCTTTCTCTCACAGTCTCCTCTCTCAAAATACAATATTCGCAATAATACATAGCCGCAACACATTTCCCTCATAAAAGAGGGTTTCCTTCTAGGGAAAAAATCCCTAACATAACTTCTACCGTTAGATCTATGACCTTATAATGAATGGTCTAGATTTACTATGAAATTACAATATACATTTACAAGGCAAATTTTCCTTTGGGGTCTTTTCCCCTGAACCCTCGTCGGGGCCTCACTTTCTCCCAGACCCCCCAGTTAGGGGGATAGCCCCCCCATAACCCTAAGGGGGGAAATCCCCTCATGCACTCCACCGCGTAGAGGGGTGTACAATCTTCTAGGGTGTAAATTATTCATGGGGTATAAACACGGTCGAAAACAAATACCTTTGAATCATGACGATAATCAGGATCCACAACCAACAATCTCCCGCTTGGAAACTGATCTCATCAACTCCAACCGATGTTGTATCTGTTGTATTTTGATCCTTCTTGGACCTGGAAAATTTCTCATCTTCATATTTATGCTTGAATACCAACTGAAACTGAGTAGGAACTCACTTTCTCCTTGGTTACTCCCTTTCTTAACATGTCTGCAGGATTCTGGCTAGTGTGTATCTTTTCCAACTTCAAATGTCCATCTTCTAAGATGGATCATATGAAATGGTACCTGAGCTTTATATGCTTAATCTTCAAATGGAAGGCTGAGTTCTTTGCAAGATGAATGGCACTCTCACTAGCAAAGTACAACCTACTATTCTCCTACTTATTTCCGAATTCCTCCATAAACCTTTGTAACCAAATCATCTCTTTACTAGCCTTTATAGCAGCAACATACTATGCCTATGTTGTTGAAAGTGAAAAAACCTTTTGTATTTTTGAAATCCAACTTACTGTTGTTCCACCTACAGTAAAAACATACCTTGTGGTTCTCCTCCTGCTATCTTTATCACTTGTCATATATGAATCAACATATCCCTGTAGAACAATGTATGAACCTCCAAAACATAATGCATGAGTAGTAGTGCCTCTCAAATACCTGAGAATCCACTTTACTTCCTCCCAATTTTTTTTACCTGTATTTTTCATATACCTGCTTACAACTCCCATTGCATGTGCATTATATGGTCTTGTGCAAACCATCACATACATCAAGCTGCCAATTGTTGATGAATAAGGGACCCTAGACATGTATTCTATCTCCTCATGTGTCTTGGGACACATTTCCTTCGTTAATTTGAAATTCCTGGCCAAAGGTGTACTAATTGGTTTTTCATTCCGCATTCAAAACCCTCCAACACCTTCTCTATGTACTCACCCTAAGACAATGTCAATTTGGAATTTTTCCTGTCTCTTGTTATTCTCATTCCAAGTATTTTCTTTGAAACACCCAAATCCTTCATCGAAAATGAATTAGCTAATTTATTCTTGAGAACATTTATATTCTGCATATATACCCTGCAACAAGCATGCCATCTACATACAATAGCAAGATATTGTAGCTTCCATTTTCTAGCGTTTTAAAATAAACACAGTGATTAGAATGACATCTACTATAACATTGTTCTGTCATAAACCTGTCAAACTTCAAATACCACTGCCTTGGAGATTTATTTATACCATACAAGATCTTCTTCAACTTGCATGCCAAATTATCCTTCCCTTTTACCTCATACTCCTATGGTTGTTGCATATAAATCTGTTCCTCCAACTCCCCATGGAGAAAATTTGTTTTTACATCTAACTGTTCAAGATGAAAATATTCTACTACCACAAGACTTAAATAGTCCTAATTGAAGTCATTTCAACAACAGGAGAAAATATTTCATCAAAATCTATACCTTTCTTTTGTGCAAACCCCTTTACAACAAGTCTATCCTTGTACCTATTTTTTCCTTCGTCTTCTTCCTTCAACTTGTAAACCCATTTATTTTGCAATTCTCTTTTTCCTGCAGAAAATTGAACCAAATTCCAAGTCTGGTTATTTACCAAGGAATCCATTTCCTCTTTCATACCTTGCTCCCACTTCGTTTTGGTGTCTACCTGTATTTCCTCTTCATAACATTTTGGTTCACCAGAATAAGTCAACAATAAATAATACAATGAATGAGAGTATCATTCATGGGGTGTACTTAACTTGGTAGATCTTCTAACAACACTTGCAGGAGTTTTAGGTACATGTTTCTCTTGTTGTTGTACATTTTGATTTTCTGGTACCTTTGGAATTTCTTTTTCAGTGATATCTTCAAGCACTGTGTATTCTGGTTTTTATTTTTCTTGTATCTTTCCCTGTAACTGATCTTTGTACATGACCTTCTCATTGAGTATGACATCTCTACTCCTAATGATTATGTGATTTTCATAATCCCATAAGAAATAACAAAAATCATTAACATTGTATCCAATTAAGGTACACTTCTTGGATTTTGTCTCAAGCTTTGTTCTATTTTCTTTATCAATATGGACAAACACTTCACAACCAAAAGTCTTCAAAAAAGAATAGTTTACCTTTTTACCTGTCCATGACTCCTCTGGAATTCCACCATCCAAAGAGATTGAAGGTCCTTTGTTTATTAATTAAAAAATAGTATCCACAACATCTGTGTTAAGCCCTAATATTGCCTCATTACCCCTTAATTGGGGCATATTATATTAGTAATGTTATTTTATTTATGTCGGATTTAGGCCATTAGTTGTAATTATACCTCCTAGTCTCCTATATATACCAAGGAGACATTTTCATTTT
>ML776768.1:215396-272557 GCA_009831015.1 Picea engelmannii
ATGGTTCAAATGGTTACCCTTGGCAGAATGGTGGTATAACACTTCCTTTCATACTGCAACAAAAATGACACCATTTATGGAACTTTATGGATACCACCCTCCTTCCATCACTTATTCTCTAAAAGAAAAATCTAAGGTTCAAGAAGTGGAAGATCACATCAAGAATCAACAACAAGTTCTTCAAATCTTAGAGGACAACCTGACCATGGCACATAATCGCATGAAACAACAAGCAGATCAACATCGTAGTGAAAGGAGTTTTGAAGTAGGGGATTGGGTGTTTTTAAGACTACAACCATACAAACAGATGTCCCTCAAGCAATCCAAGAAGGATAATAAATTATCACCAAAGTACTATGGCCCTTATAAGGTGTTGCAAAAGATTGGTACTATGGCATACAAATTGGAGTTTCCTGCATCTTCATGAGTACACCCAGTTTTCCAAGTTTCATGCTTAAATAAGGTTATAGGCGACAAGATCCCAGTTCAAACTATATTGCTAGAACTTGACGAGGAAGGAAAAATCATATTGGAGCCTGAAGCCATCACTGACACAAGAATTCGCCATCTGAGGAATAGATCCATTTCAGAGTATCTCATTAAATGGAGGAAGCTACCGGCTGAAGATTCCACTTGGGAAGATGAGTCTTTTATACAGAAGAATCCAGAGTTACTCAAGCGTTGCGGAAAACACTTGTCTCAAGGGGAGGGGCATGTTAAGACCTAATATTGTCTCATTACCCATTAATTGGGGCATATATATTAGTAATGTTATTTTTTTTATGTCAGCTTTAGGCCATTAGTTGTAATTATACCTCCTAGTCTCCTATATATACCAAGGATACCTTTTCATTTTGAATCATCTTGCACTTGAACATTTAAGTGGGGTAAAAGGAGGTTTCCCCCTCAAAGAGGCTTATTATATGAAATTATCTCTTTTTCAAGGCGTTGAGTACTTTTTCTGAGGTTTTCCTATGCTATATTGATATTTGGTTCTTAACAATCTGCCCATAACTATAAGGGAAAACCAACATGCAATCTCATACTCCTTGCACGCTCCATGATTGTCCTGTTAATCCTTTTTGACACACCATTTTCTTGTGGTGTTCCTAGAACTTTCTTCTCTGTACGAATCCCATGGTATGAACAATAATCATCAAACTCCTTGCTGCAATATTCACCTCCATTTTATGATCTAACACACTTCGACCTTTTTCCTGTCTCATTCTCAACTAAATCTTTCCATTTCTTAAAAGTATAAAAAACATCATATTTTTGTCGAATGCAATAAACCCAAAATTTTCTAGTTGCATCATCAATAAAAGTAACATAATAATGAGATCGACCAAGAGATGATACTTGAGCTGGTCCCCATACATCTGTATGCACAAGCTCTAACATTTCACTCTTCTTTTCTTTTCCAACTCTAAGAAATATGACTCTCCTTTGTTTTCCATTTATGGCAAAACAAATTTCTTTTGCGAAGTATCTGCATCCCCTTCTCACTCATGTGTCCAATTATATGATGCCACAATGTTGTATCCACTCCTTTAGAAGCTAAAAAGATAGAAGAGTCAGTATTACCAGTACATAAATACAATGTACCTACCTTCTCTTCTTTTTCTATCACTAGTGATCCTTTGGTGACCTTCCACATCTTATCTATAAATATGGATATACAACCTTCACTTTCCAACTACCCTGTTGAAATTATATTTTTCCTTAGATCTGAAACATGTCTTACCTCTTTCAACAACCATTGGTTTCCATTCCTTTGCTTTATTTTTACCTTTCCCATTCCAACAATTTTGCATGGTGCATCATCACCCAAATGAACCTGCCCAAAATCACCTTGAACGTAATCTAGAAAATGTTTCCTATGGGGTGTGACATGAAATGAATCCCCTAAATATACTATCCAAGACTCATAAATATTATCTACAGAAAGAATCAAAGCATTTTGTAACACATCACCTGTTACATTTGCTTCATGATTTTTCTCCTGTTGTCCATCTCTTTGTTTCTTTGGAGCTCTGCGGACTTTCTTCAAATTTCCTTTCTTCCCACAATTCCAACACTCTATCTTTCCTAGTCTGGATTTGGATCTGCCCTTCCTAGAATTCTTGCAGTTCCCTGTGCCCTTTCCTCTATCCTTTTGTCTTCCCCTATTCTCCATGTTTAACACATTACATGATGTCTCACCTGTGCTTTTCCATCACATTTCCTTGCTAAGGATAACACCAATAACATCATCAAATTTTAAATTGTTTGAACCAGAAACATAGCTACTTATAGCCATGGCCAAGCCATTCCAACTTTCTGTTAATGAGCACAAGATAAGAAGATCCCCAACCTCATCATCAAAGTCCACTTTTACAGAACTTAGTTGATTAGTAACCATATTAAATTCATTTAATTGATCCGAAACAGACCCACCTTCTGACATATTCATATTAAATAATCTCTTCATTAGAAATACCTTATTGGACGTCGAAGGTTTTTCATATAGTTTAGCCAATGCGTCCATCAACTCCTTCGTTGTATTTTCTTTCGAAATATTGAAAGCCATTCATGCTGCCAGGATCAATCGTATCATTCCTAGTGCCTTTCTGTCAAGAACCTCTCATTCTTCAACCTTCATGGCCATCGACTTATTTTCTATTCCACATAATGGTAGGAATAGATCATTTTGATATAAATAATATTCCATCTGCATCTTCCATAACTGGTAGTTTTGGCCGTTAAATTTCTCGACCCTAAACTTTCCATCTTCCGCCATTGCTCCCACTTGAACCAGGAACCCTCTTTTCCTGTGAGTTACCTTTCTCTCTCATACCAGTTGTTATAAAAACAGGATTGTGGAGAAATAAAATAAAACAAATGTGGAAATAAAACACAGAATATACACAATACAATAGAGACACAAATATACGTGGTTCACCCAGTGTGTGCTACGTCCACTAGAGAAATTTCCAGGTCCTTCCTTTATTATTATCCAACAAATGAAGGGATACAACCTATAACACACCCATTGTAACTTCCTCTTCTTTTTCTCACAACATCCTCTCTCAGAATACAATATTTGAAGCAATACATAGTTGAAATACATTTCCCTCATAAAAGAGGGTTTCCTTCTAGGGAAAAAAACCCTAACATAACTTCTACCATCATATCCGTGACTTTATAATGAATGGTCCAGATTTACTATGAAATTACAATATACATTTACAAGGCAATTTTTCATTCAAGGGCCCGCTTACCCCTGGACCCCCCAGTCAGGGGGGGATAGCCCCCTCAGACCCTGGAGAGGGGGAAAAATCCCCCTGTACTCTACCACATGGAGGGGTGTACAATATTCTAGGGTGTAAAGTCTTCATGGGATATAAACACGGCTGGAAACAAAGACCTTTGAATCAAGAATATAATTAAGCTCCACAACCAACACACCTTACATCGCTCAACTTGGTTTCCCATGGCACACCCATCTTGGATTCACTAATGCAGCTTGCAATAACCTACTCATAACCTCCCACTAATCCTAATGTACAACTGTAATTTCTTTTATACTATCATCATTCACAACAAACAAATCCATGGGTGATATCCCATGGAGAATGATATTAGTGGCACTCCTTAACTTCTCTAGAATATTATTAGTGGGTTGTGCCCCTATAGCCACCTTGGTCCATTGTGTAATTTCCTTCCAGAACAACGAATCCACTATGTTTCAATCATTTTCTAGCCTCACTAGCCCCACATCTGTGTTCACAAATCAAATACCCACAATTTGTGAAATATACCATTCAAAACCCAAAAACATTTATAACTATCCCAAATATATAAAGTGCCTTAAAAAAATAAAACTACAATAAATATTACTCACTTGCTACACTACAACCCTGAACCTCAGCTAGGGGGAAGGTTGAATCCCCACATAGGTCTATACCCTTGTATGGATAGTCCTTAATGGTCATCGAATATTTATTCCACACAACAAATAATGAGTGGGTAAACAACTAGCCCACCTCCCTAACAGTGGACCAAATATTGAAATCTCCACATCACATCATCCTTTTCTTCTATAACTCACCCTCTCAAGTTATCACTCTAGGACGAATTGACACTACTTGATCAAAGAAATAAGAGCACAAGATGCTCCCAAAGGTAAACTAATTATTTTTTCGAGCATGAATGTCATTCTGCTAGAATTGTATCTTGTGCATCAATGCCTTGTACTAGTGAACACAATCATTAGAAAATCGCTACTCAACCTTATCCCATTGAAATATAGTGAGGGTTCGAAACCTCCAGCATCTGAACCACCATATATGAAAACTCACATGTCGTTGGGCAATGTGAGAAATGATAATGTGTTGTCTAGTCCAAGGGCTTGCTTCTTTGCAGTGACATGAAATATACAGTATGAGCAGTTCCCACTGGATAATAGTCAGGTCCACCTCCTCATATCAACTTGGTAAACCTGTGAAGTATAAGTTGGACTTGGTAAACTCCATGCGCATCCTGGGAATGATGAAGCAACCTAAAGCGAGGTTCAACATTCCCACAAGATGCATGAGTAGCTATGGCATCTTTTGCATCACAGAGCACAAAATTTATTTGAGAAATCCAACTCATGCAAAGTCCACACTTACGATCCCATCCTAGTCGGTCACTCCAAGCCAATTATCGTGGTCTCTCTCTCCATGTCATTTTTTGTGTCAACCTACAAGAATAAAAACCACACACACTTTATTTTTCTCAAGGGACGTGTTTATTTTTGTGACAGACGCATCATACGTTTACTACAAGTTTTTAGGCTATCATTTGGATATTTTTTATTCATTAGTTATGGTTTATGATGTACTTTTTCATTGTGGTCTTGTTTCCTACATGAAAATTCCTATTTGGGACAACACGATTGTTCACTGCCACATGGACCCAATATGGTATCATTTTAAAACTTGCATATCAACTTGTATTATTCCTACGAAAATATTGCATCGAATCCATTATTTTCATATGGATATTCCAAAACATACACATGATAGGAGGTGATACTCCAAACATTAGATGATAAAGCTTATTCACAATGGGTCATCTTATTTGAGGAACTGTTTTCTTCCAACACAAGTCATCCTAGTTTAGCACCCTTTTCCTTCCAACAACCCTTCTAAATATATTTTTGGGAATCTCGCTTCTCAAACTTATCCTTTAAACTCCATATCCATCTTTGTTAGAAATTAGGCCATTACCTGATGGGACTCCAACCAATCTATGATTGTTTTTCAACTTTGTCAATATGATGCTCACACCACCTAACTTGATGTTCCATATTTGTCCATATGATTCTCACACCACCTAACTTGATGTTTCTCCACTTGTAGGTCGCTTGCCTCTCTTGTTGATACAATATTCCAAAATCATCATTAGTTTGCAAGACATCTCCCTTGTAAAAATAAGATCACATTCTAGTGTATCTTATATTGCTTCCCATTTCGTTGCACTATTTTCTTTATTGATTCTTTTATTGTTCTTTACAACAACCCAAAACATAAAAAAATACCAAAAAACCAAAAGTGGGAGTAAGAAATCATTTTATCTTCACGAGTGCGAGAAATCATGAACGTCACCCTTGAATTGAGAACTTGCAATACAATTCATCATCTAACAAGTGATTATCATGCTCTTGAGTTTTATTCATCACTAATACTTCTTCCAATTCTTTTTACTAAAACATATGATTATCAACCTAACAATCCCACCTTGAGTCTATCCTCTTTCATGTTAATTGTTTATGATCTTGTTGTTTTCAACATTTCCCGCATTAGACTATTGATTTCTCCATGTCAAGGGAAATTATTTTAAACACCATGTCTAACCATTCTTTAAGTCAAGTTTAAATCAATTATCTTGTTCCAATGATACCATGGTGTGCATTCCCTCGTATTGATTGAAAGGAATCACCACATGTGTCCTTTCTTTCAATGGGTCCACTCTTAATATAATTATCATCTTGACGAGAATCATAATCACAAAATGAGAACTTTAGCCCTAAAAGCTTGCCATTTTTGCATCAAAAACACCAAAATAAACTTTTAAATTGAAAAGTGGTACTACCTATAGCACCGGTTTTTTCTCTTAGAGTTAAAATTACAACCTTTGCAACCACAAGCTTAAAAACTCATAATGTTGCTAACAAAAATTTGAAATTCAACCCCTAAATCGAAAAGTGGTGCTACTAGTGGCACATTTTTGGGGGGTTAAAATTATAGATTGTTTAAAACTGTGGTGTTAACGACTAGTACTATTGTAACAAAAACCTCAAAATCAACCCCTGAATCAAAAAATGGTACTACATATAACACCTTTTTCTTTTCAAGATTAAAATCGTGACATTTTAAAACCATGGCCTTAAGAATTAGTACTAATGCAACGAAACTGTTAAAGTCAACCCATGAATCGAAAAATGGTGCTATCAATAACACCCATTTTTTTAGTGTTAAAAATTGCAATTTTGTTTTTAAATCATGGCCTAAAAAATCGATATTGTTGCAAACAAAACCATAAAATCCAACTCTGAATACAAAATATGTATTACTAGTAGCACTTGCTTTTTCGAGCTTAATATTACAATTTCTTTGAAACTATGGTATTAACAATTGGTACCATTGCAACAAAAATTTAAAATCAACCCTTGAATTAAAAAGAGGTACTACTAATAGCATCCTCTTTTTTTAGTATAAAATTGTGACATTTTTGAAACCATAGCCTAAAATACCAGTATTGTTGCAAAAAAACAAACAATAAAATCAACTCCCAAATCAAAAGAGGTGCTATCAGTAGCATTTCTTCTTCTTCTCATAAATAACATGAAAGATAAGAAGCTTCCTAGGATATCTTCAAACTCCAATCAAAATTTCTTATGGCTAAAGTTGGGGTGGTATAAACATGCCAAGTCTTGGCTAAATCATTGGGGAATAAAGGAAGATGTTACTTGGCAGAATAACGATAATATTAAAAATATTATTACATATAAATTTAAGGATAAATTGTGGTGTGATAAAGAATTAAATGACAAAATAAAATTAAGATATTATAAGGAGGTGTAAACCCTAATCTAGAAGATAAAAATATCTCTATGTTTTGACTACCTTAAAGAGGAAATCCACACTGTTAAAATAAGAACAAAGTCTCATGACCTCCATAGTGAAATGGCGTCCCAAAACATCATGGGTCGAAAGAATTTGTCATCTTTGAGACAATAAGAGGATTGAAAAGGAAAAACACTTTCTCTTAGAATGTCATGCACACACACACAATATATATTACAATTTCAAAATATTTATTACAATACCAACCTTCCTAACCTTTTAACTCATCAAAACTATGGTGATCTAGGATCACTTCTCTTAAATATTTTTGATCACACAAGTGAAATTCTAGAGTAAACCAAGTAAGTCCTTACCTTTCTTAAGCTTTGATAAACCAAATGTTACTTCAATAGACTTTAACCATCGTCACACACACGAATTTTATTTTTTTACAATTTCTTTCTAAATTCATTTTTATTTTATTATTTTTTTTTAGTTTGGATCTTTTGCTTTTATTTATTTTTAGGCAATTAATTAATTTTTCCTTTAATTTAATATTTTTAATTTGTTTTTTTTCTTATTTTTATGTTTTTTTTCTTATTTTTAAAGTCTTGTTTCCCTTTTTTAAGGGAGGATAAAGGAGTGGGGAGTGGAAGGGTGATGCTTAGCATTTCCTTTAGCAATTTTGTGCCTAATAATTAAGTCATAAACTACCTTATGTATGTTTTGGGATATATTTATATATTTAGCTATGCGGATTGTTAAAGGGTTATTAGACATATGTACTATATATTGTACAATCATGTGAATAAAATGATGAATAATAATTCCAACTTTGTGTCTTTCCACCCATTCTTAATCTTCTTGTTTTTTATTATGTTTTTCAAATAGAACAACCTTATTATCTGAAAGAGACTTGTAGATATATCATAAAAAGTATTATCTTATAATTATGGTTGAATGAAGAACATGTTGTCTTGAATGATGGAGATTATGTTGTGATGGTGATTCCTCATCCTTCAAAATTCATGCAAAGAGATTTAAGAGATAATTGTATCGTGTTTATTTTTAATATGTGAAAAAGAACACTTGTTTGGTTATTATATTTATGAAAATTGAAGTGCACTTTCATGGTTTAACTATTGTTAATGTGTTTCCTTGGTTGGTCCTCAAAAAATGCTCTTTAATTATTAAAACTAACACAACCACATTTAAGTAAAAGTGGTTGGTATACGTTAATTGACATCATTAATTTTAAAATGTGGAAAATGACGCATTTATTGTATTTAAACACAGAGTACAAGTTTTGTTCCTATTAATGTTTAAACACAACAATGGCATCATTTTTCACCTTTTAAAATGTGTGACTCTAATTGACATATATAAACCACTTTTACTTAAATGTGGTTGTGTTAGTCTATTATATTGTGCTATTGTTTATTGTTTATAGGAACCAATGTGCACGTCAAATATGTATAATCAACACAACACAAATAAAAGTGTTATATTCTATTATATATTCTACAACAAAAGGAACTAATTTGTAGATCTATTGTATATTCTATGACAAAAAAAAACCAATGTACATGTCTATTGTATATTCTATTATACTGTGCTATTGTTTCTTTTTTATAGGTCTATTATGTAAGTATGTATCCCCTTAATAAACAAGATTATTTCTAAAATACTCATTATTAATACTAAAATATTCATTATTAATGCTATTTTTTAATATTAAACTATAGTCTTTATCCAAGCATCCTTTAACTTGGTCATTTTAGATCACGACACAAGTTTTGTCATTTTAATAACTTTTTAGTCTGGTCATTTTAAATATTTTAATACTTTATAACATAAATTTTGTTATTTAAATAAATTCAACTTATATTTCGTTGGGAATTGAACTCTTAAGACCTTTCATTGTGTGGAAACAATCCAATAACCACGAAACTAACCTACCATTGCAATCAAAATTAAACTTTCCAAAATTCCAACCTCGAAACTAACTTACCATTGCAATCATTGAAACCAAGGATATTCACATTCTACTTCTAAGCATGCCTTGAACTCCAATTAGACTTAGTTGAAGAAAATATTTTCATAATTTGGTTCTGAACATAATAAATCAAGTGCGTAGGTTTCTTCTTCGTTTTGCGCAAAAATATAAAAGTAGTTGAGTCTGAGGTTTTATTATTATGTGCAAAATATAAAAGTAGTTAATGAGTCTTGGGGTTGATTATTATGCTCCAAATTCATGTAGTTTTATACTCCACATTCCTGCATATTAGGGTTGGGAAAGATTAGGGTCAGTTTTATAATTCATAAAAACTAAACCTTGATTCAGTCGAGTTGGTCTTTGTATAGAGAGGGGAACCGATGGAAGAGGGGGAATCTACAATGAAACATGTCATTTTATTAACACAATGCAAGAGGTTGTATATTCCTATTGTGTTACATGGTGAGGAAAATATTATAATTAAACCATCGCATATACTAAAAAAAAATCCATGACATGTGATTCTAGATGTTGAGACGTAAAGACAATATCATTTTTGTGCAAATGCAACAAGTTTAGGGATGCCATATTAATATAAGATCCTCACTTGAGGTATAAAGGACCCTCTTGAGACTATAAAGGACCTTTTCGTCTCAATTGGTTCTTTGTGATGTAAAAATATTTGGAATTTTTTTAATAGTGATATGTTAGTTGTTGAAATTTATTCCAAATCAATATATCTATCTCTGGTATTGATTTGGAAGACATGTAACTGCAAAATGATAGAGAGTAAACAAAGAAAAATAAAATGAAGAACATATATGACATATAAGGTGGATTAATGAGAAATATGACATGATTTGGTGCATATGTTTGGTGAGTATAAAATTCATATTGGCTTAATTTATTCATAATAAATCCAGGCACTTATTCTCTTTTATGTCGAAACATATGATGTGGATGTTTGAAGAATCTCATCATTAATGTGATGAAGTAACGATACTTTCTTCAACATAAAGGGGATGTCCAAATCTTTTTAGGTGCCATTCTGATTTACCAAAATTACCAAGTTGATTACCATCCCAACACTACCTCTAAATGCTTAGTGTAGGCATCTTCCCTCTTTTAAAAAATGTGAATTGTATTACAAAGCATGAAGAGGGTTGTAATATTTCTTTCAATATATAGACCAACATCTCCAGGATCACCCTTAATCGAACAATCTATTTCGACCAAATATTCATATCGCTCCATAGTGAGTAGAATAAATTTCTGTAATCTAATAAAATGTATTCATAGTGCAACAAAATTAAATTTTGATAATATAAAAAAATGTATTCCTATGGAAATATTAGGGTTAGGGTTGAAGGTTTACAGTTTCATTGGGAAGAGAAATTGATTAAATTCCAAATTTGATGGACCCCATCAGGGACATAAGGTTTAATTATAATGAAAAAGGACCAAACTGATGTGCACTCTCATGAGGACATGTCAACATAGAAAAAGAGAGGTTTTTTTCATGAATTGAAGGTCAAAGAGATTCTAGAGAATGCCTGTAATTAATTAATTTGATAGGTTCTTCTTGATATGCTCTAGAAAAATCTTGCTTTCTCAAAAGGCGCATAATATCGTCATGAAATCCAATAAATCTTTTTTGCAGCTGTAAAAAAATGCATGCAAGCATTATTTTATTAGACTAAATTAAATATATTTTCACCATATTACCTCTCGTAAGAACTCTTTGTTGATTAAACTGGTATAAAACCACCATAATAATATCTACATGGTAAGAAAACACATATAAACATATAAAGAATTATTTTTTGCATACCTCAATGCAACATCTGCAAGACTATTGCTCTCCTCCCCTGAGCTATGTCCACTTCTAAATAATGGGTCTCTACTCATAGAATAGTTTTTTAATATCCTCGATAGGGTTATTCTAGAATATTAATGTGTATTCATGTTGTAACTTGATTGACTACTTTGAAATTCTTTCTTCAAACACATTGAAAATATTACCAGTACACATGAAATTGAAAGGTCACCATGTAATTTTGTTTATGAACGACATCCAAAACACAAGAAGTCTCTAATGGATGCTAAGGCAACTGTATTACATCAATGAAAAACACATAATAACAAGCCAAAACCTGAATGGTGCCACGACCTTCTCAATAGATGAAGCTTCCTCCTACAAATTGTGGAAGAAATAACTCCAAACCTCCAAACCCTGTCCAATATGATGCCAAACCATAAAATGAAGCTCAAGTGAATATCCTAGATGGATCCTCATTTGTCTAGCTAGGGTGGATTTTTCACCACTGAAACTAAACTACAATGGAAGGGTTTTTCCAAAACCCTAACGAAAAACTTGGCTCCAAGAGAACTCCAAAGGGATCAATCCAAAACATAATGCCAAAGTGAAGCACCACCCCTCCTTTTATCCTTCTTCCATGCCTTCTAGAACTTTCCCCTTTTTGACTAAATCAAATATGACCCTTATTCCCCTTTTACTTTCACTTTAAAATTAAAATTCACTTTTGATAATGTTTAAGTAACTTATTAATATAAAGTAACTTTATTTACTTAATGTCACTTTAAAAACATAACATATCCTAACTAAGTGATATTAAATATCCTCTTTGACTCCCTTTTTCTTCATTGTCAAGTCACGTAAGTCATTTCCACTACAAAATAGGGGAACCCAAAAACAGGGACATGATAAATCCTCCCTTCCTAAAGATTGCTTGTCCTCATGCAATACCATCACACCCATAGGAACAACAAATCAAACTAAAACGAAACAAATAATGATCCCTGGGTATCAAACCAATATGAAATATGTGGAACACCTACCATCCACAATATTTCCCTGCAATTTATTAACACAAGGGGCCTTCTGAAAGTAATAACTCACTCTCCCATCTGTACTAGTTTCCAAATTGTCTACCCATAAAATCCCAAGATCTCATGATATCACTAGAAATAACCCATCATGATGACGTTGCACCACTCTGATCATAAATATCCAATCCTCCTACCTAGACTGTATCCTCCGCTCCTACAACCACACATTTTAATGCCTCAAAGGATCATCCCCACTATTGAGGATCATGTCCTTCCAATGTATCCTAGTAAATTCCACCAAACCAACTCTAAAATCAAACATCCCGGGGATTTCTATGTGGTCAAAAAATTATAAATCATTAGTGACACCTAATCTCCAAGTATCAAAGGGAAAATCCCTAATACTCTAGCACCCCCAGCCTACTGCAATCATCTAGGCATCATCCTGAAAATTTCTCAACACATCATCCACAAAGTACCTCCATGCGAACCTCTCTCGGACCATTCTATAAGTAGTAAAGTCATCAGGGTCCCAAACTAACTTGTATGATGTGAATCACCCTATAGCCCTAATATTCAAGGTGCAAAAAAAAGAATCCACCTGATTGTCTTTAATAAGATAGGAAACCAGTAGCTGCACAAACTTGGTCCACTCCTCAAAAGACCATTCCCCCAAGAAACTAAAACTAATAATCACAAGAATAAACTACATAAAGTGAAAACTGACCATCTCATCTATATTGAATGTCGATTTGTTAAAAATTTCCATTTTTCCAATCATAATTGTCTTACCACCATCTTCAAACTGCACTCTCCTCTCCTGGACCTCCAAACTGAAATCCTTGAAATGATTCAACTCAGTATCTTGCATCATGTCTTGCCAAGGCATCTCAGTGACATCGAAGCCTACCAATCCATGAATAGAATTGATCCTGGGTATCATTATGGAAAATATACCTCTCCATATAGAATAAGGCTCAAAACATCCTCTCACAACATCCCCACAATGATGCAGACCAATCATTCTCACAAAATTATCGATCACCCTCATCATATGAAGTAATATATCACTTCCATGAATGTCAGGATCCCACCACCAAATTGGAACTCCATCACCTGAAATCTACGTGAACCTATCCAACAGAGTCTGGATCTCCTCATGTGCAAATTGTGCACATATCACATGGTCCAAATGAAATACCTCTGACATGGACACAATGCCACCTGTCTCATCCAACTGAATCAGGTGAAACTCCCAGGTCCTATTGTATATAATGAGAGCATCAAATAACAACAAAAGACTCCTCTTCCACTTCCTATAATACTGGAAAGTGACTAGTGCGTTGGTCAACCCCAAGAGTATGAAAAAGAGATCATAATGAAGTCTGGAAGCAGACCTGTAACTATCTTGCGCACTAGCCCTCATATGAGGATATCCTAGATGAAAATTGATCATCAAGTGATATATTTCTCCCTGAGGCTCAACCATCCACTTATCGATCATGGGAAACCTTAACTCAATGGTATTCTTGAGGAATCTGTCGGGAGGTATCGCTAGAGGAAACACCCCATAAATCTAGTATACACTATCGTGTGCCAATGAATATCCCTTCATACTGTTGTAGATCACTAAGTCATCATGTACCATCTTGTATCCTGCAATTACTATTGTATCCATCACTCTACTGAAATCACCTGAACTTATATCCCAGAGCATGCCTATATCTGCCATACACCTATCTACTCAATCCATGGATTCATATACTTCCTTGCGGGCTGGTCCCCAAGGAATGTGCTCAACTATATCCTTTGTAGCTAATTATTGAGCCTTTAGTTGGATCTCCAACAAAAGCAACTCATGATCCCCCCAATGAAAAATAGGCGCATGTTCAAAACCCTTTGCGTCAAACCTCTCCTCAAGCACATGCAACTCTGAATTCTCGTCGTGTGATATCATCACAAGAGGATCCTCCCTCAAATCATTAGTGTCACTCACACCCTCATGTGTCATGGATGTCAAAGATAATGGAGTCTTTTCTATAAGTTATGAAGAGCATGCCAAAATCAGTTGGTAACAAATATCCTCAACCTCCCTTTTAGTTTCTTCAACGAACTTGAGAGCAAGGTCCCTATCCATGAACAACTACAAGTAAATGGATTTCACTTGGCCTAGTGATTCTTTGATGATTCATAATTGGGTACTAGTGACTCCTTCTATAACTCCCCTTTGTCTCTCCTCCAACTTGGTTTTCCACATAAGGTCTTCAACAAACTTATGAGAACCATCTGTCCTTGTCAACACCTGCACAATTTTCTCCTCTATGACCAATAATCAGTTCTCCAATTCACACAATGTTATTTCATCAACATGGTGTGGGATGTCACACAAGGGACCAACTGAATCACTAGATGATACCGTGTAGTGATGCGATTCATGTGGAATATCATCCTCATACAATATTTATTCCACCAATTCATCCCCTTTGTTGTCATCCTCCACGCATGTTATGGTACAATCATGCTTGCATCATCATACATGCCATAAATATGATAAAGTGTTAAATCCTCATCATGCGTAGGTGCTACCACATTTGAACCTACCTCATCATAAGCATCATACATATGGAGATATGTTGAATCCTCAACATCGACTGATTGGAACATCATCTCACAATAATCATAAGTAGGACAAGATGTTGCATCCTCATCTTTCCCCTCCAACACACTAATTTCATTGGCCTCATCAGTTAGCTCTGATGGTGTATCATAGGATATTGGTTGGTCTTCCTCTATGCACGCATCCTCAAAATGTTTTGATGCATGCTCCTCCACCTATCCTTCATGCTCATCTCTCTTCTATTTCTTCCATGTTATTTTCAAGGAATCCTCATCCAAGTCCTTGGGCCAACTTCCATATTAGAGGGTGTAATAGATTTTAAATGGAAAAGATGAATGGATCTCTTCACTCATTGTTATACACTTGTGATAGTAAGGCATGTATGTAATTGCTTCTAGCTGCCTCCTGAGTTCCGGATCTATCCTCAACTTATTAATCCACTCCATCGT
The DNA here is from genome assembly GCA_009831015.1 of Picea engelmannii. Classification (NCBI taxonomy): domain Eukaryota; kingdom Viridiplantae; phylum Streptophyta; class Pinopsida; order Pinales; family Pinaceae; genus Picea; species Picea engelmannii. Next base: position 230,400 of record ML776768.1, read on the forward strand.
TGGTCACTTAATAGAAACAATATGAAAATGTCCTGTATATACACAATCTGAAATAACTCCTATAAGTCTGTTTCACTTTTATTGTTCATATAGCTTTGGTGATGATGACTTGTGTATTTTGGTGATTTACTTGGTATTGGATTTTCATCAAATACTTAAGTAGTAAACTCAAATCCATTGTTGTTAAGATTGTTGATATGTAGATGAGTTGTTGTTTGATTTCATTTTTGTAGTTTTAGGGGATATTTGATGGTTTCATGCCACATATCATATTCATTTTATGTATGTAAAATATAACATCAAAGTACCAACAAAAACAACAAGTAAGGTCACTAACAACAAGAAATTCCATACATAACCTAACTTAACACTCAAATTTTTTATAATTCTAGCAAAGAAGTGCATTTCAGATTAGCTCCACAAGAGAAAATACCCACAAAAATCAACGAATATATTCCATGGCAGGGAGATGGTTCTGTTGTGAGAAAAATTGACCCAAATAGTTAAAAGACTCGACCTCTTCTTGAGAGATGGTTGTCCAGAATAACCATAACACAATCCTTACACTCCATTGTTTAGAAAAATCTCCAAGTGGATTGTTTCACTCTCCACATCCAATGCTTTAGCAAATAAGGCTCTCTTCTCTCGGCTCCTCCTCAAAATTGATACCAATTTTTTGTTGACTTCTCTAACCCTCTCGATCTTTTATATTGGGCTCTCGACCCTCCTTAATCCTCACTAACTCATTTTTTACCACTCGTCTCAAACGTTACTACACACCAAAAGGCCTAATTATTTGACAACATAACCATAGACTAGGTTATGGCATGGACATGGCCTAATTAACCAAATACCATGTCTCGAGACACAAGGTCCTGATTATTTAATAACTTGGGAGGTCGTGAAATGTAACCACATGCCAATGCTACCAGAAGCCACATTGTGCCATGGACTCTGCCTAATTAACTAAAGGCTACATCCTGAAATGTCTAGACACGAGGTGCTAATGATTTCATAACCTGGGAGGTCCGGAAATGTAACCACAAGCTAAGTGTGTTGAATGTAACCAAAATATAAAAACTTAATAGTAAAAGTTTAGCACTATTTTTAGTTCACTCATGTTCATGCGAAGTTCTCAAACTTAACCATAACCATATGTGCCAAGTTTTAAAATGTAAAAAATTAATTGAGATGTAAATGTTAAAAGCTAAGTAACCTTGGTTGCATTTGTATAAGTATACTTCATGGAAATTGAAAAGATAGCTTAGTAATTTTTTAATCCTATAAAGTAAATGTGAAAAAGTATACATGTTAACGGATGCATTCATAAATGAGAGGAATTTATGAACATTAAATCTCATTTATTGATTTGGGGATAGCAACGAGAATATGCCAACATATTTAATTGCTGACCATAAGATGAGAGTTTGTAATTAAAAGGTTGATTAATCCATCGATTCCAATATAAGGTACACCTATTGATATAATGAATATCTATTGGAAGAATTTTCATGGAGTGCATAAAGAAATACTCATATTGTTTCAATTGTGCAACTACTACTCGCTTACTCACCGAAGTGTCACCATACAAATACAATTTTTACTATTATCATGCGATATATGGGTCGATGTGAATCATTGTGTTAAGAGTAAAACAAACCAAATGCAACTTCCATATGTGAGAATAATATGATTTTGAAGAATAAGCTGCTAGAATTTGGACAAAAATGTTGAGAATTATAGAACAGTTTATTCTTGCATTGATGTGTTCACACCAACATGTAGATTTTATCTTTATGTTGGTCATAGTGAAGTGGAATGGTAATAAAATCTTGAATTGTGAGATTTTTATGTCCATAGCTTCGAACATATGATAAAGCCATATATGTTATGTGGGATTGAAGTTGTACATAATTTTGTTGTGTGTATGGTTGTTTGTAAAGAATCGCTAAGCGATGAAACTTACATGAACCTCGTATTGCAATTATTAAGAAATCAAGCAACAACACCTCTATTTCTTGGATGAAGACTAGGATGAAATGTAGATTGTTTTAAGGTGACATGAAGCTCACAAAAATCTATGCATACAAAGGCTACAAAGGAAAGATTTCTAGAACATGGAGTGCATAGAAGGCATCGTGATTGTGTAATGTATTTTATGCTTCCAATTACAAAGGAATTCAACCAACAATACCTTATAAGTCATTCATTGGAAGAAACCATTAAAAGAAAAAATTGCAAGTCCCACACTAATGGTATTATTGCAAAAGTTATAGCTAATCATCTATACACCATGCATTCTTATAACTCATAACCAATATGTTTGGTGTTAGATTCCATTTTAGGAGGTAGTAGCTGAAGGTTCAATCTATTGATGAAGAATTCATTTAGAAGGTAGTGAAAATGGCGTCTTTTCCACAAGATATGAACCATGATAACCAAAGACACAAAGGTGATTCTGTTGTGAATGAAAAGTCATTTCTGAAGCAGAAATGGAATTTGAGGTTTTGTAGAACACTTTTCTTCTTGAAAACATTTTTGACAGCTAATTATAAATTTGGCACGTCATATGTGATAGGCATAAAAATGATCAAACTGCCAATTTGACATGCAATGGTTCATGTTACCCATCATAAATTTGTATAGGTGTAGTAACTAGTACATGTAACGCCTCCATATTATAATGCATCCAACATGGTGACTAAATCGTAATGCATCCCCTAACAATGACATAAATGTTAGAAGCTCAATGCAGTGAGTGTGATCATGGAGATTTTAATTAACAGGGACTCGACTTCTAATTCCCTACCATAATCACAGTCACTCTAATTTCACCCTTTTCATCTGAAACCTTTCCCCTATCCTCCATCCTCTCATTCTTCCCAGCATATTTATCTTTAGTGTTTGCAATGGTGCACTCCTTGAAGTAGTCCGCTAGAATAATAAGAGGAAAGTATATGAGATTGAGTAGGGAACCCTCTCCACCCAAAATTGTATGGTCACAATTTAAAGAAGATGAAAAAATTGTAATGATATCAAATTCACATATAACAATATAAAATAAATTGATATTTATGAATTTTCATAAAACTTAAAATGAAAGGCATGAAAAATACACGACCATCATCAAATTTTCATTTGACAGAGTGACAGTATGTGAAATTATCCAGGCTTGGTCTAGAGGTTTAAAGGATATTTCACATGGTGAGTTTCTAAGTTACAGGCATGAAGCACAAGTATCTTTGTTTTATAATTTTTGTATTCATGGATTTCAGTGGGAATAGTTTTTTTGGGAGAAGTGTTTGTAAGTTTTTCAACTTTTTATAATTTTGTAATTTCCTAATAAAAATATAAAAGGATCATGTGATTGTTGTTAATGGGGTATCAAAAGGTTTCTTTAGAAGAATATTTAAAAGAAAAGGCCCTAGGTATCAATGGTTGGGATTTAGCTACAAGTGAAAAATGTGACAAACTTCTAGCTACAAGTGAAAAACATGACAAAGAAGTTCGTCATTGACTTAAAGATAAACTTAATGGTTGGGATTTAGCTATAGGTGCAAAACATGACAAACTTCTAGCTACAAGTGCAAAACATGACAACGAATTTTTTCATTGACTTGAAGATCAACTTAACACCAAGAGGAAATTCAAAATCCAACCACAAATTGTGTTGAGCATTGGTATCACAAGTTGTGGAGGTAATGAAGTTTTTTTGTAATTGTGTGCTTTATATTGACTATAAAATCATTGTTATAGTAACGAATTATAAGGATAAGTGTGATAAAACCATTTCTATAGTAATCACTTTTAAGGAGACACATGATAGTGGTTGAAATATTGATTGATGTCCATATGGTGTTTTCATGAGGTTATCAATATGCACCTCGAAACATAGAATTCAATATTGTATATGCTTGGATATATATCATCCAATCTAAAGAACCTTTATATCAGACCATATATATCCCATCATATATATCATTAAATGATTTGTTGCAGGGTGCATATTGTTTCCCCTATCGTGGTAGTGGTTGAAATCTCTATTGATGTTGATTTAGTCCTGTCAGCTTGATAGTAGTTGATGCAAGAGCATCGTTCCACCTCAACAACACACCAACTATTCATCACATCCACACACATTCAAGGAGGAGAGAGGCGCCAACCCTCTCATTTTCCCCTCAATTTTCAGCTCTAAATGTGATTAAAATCAAATTAAATGTTTTAAGGCTTTAGCAGAGCCGATTCATGCCTTTGTAAAGGTTGTAGTTGAAGTCTCCTTTATTGGGCTTGAGTTGTACAGATCTTGAGCTTGGCCTCGGATCTGAGAAGTAAATGTTCATTCAATGTAATCTACCTCAATAGTTAGGCATTGTAAAGGGTAATTAGACACCACTAGATTAGTTGGAGGGAAAGGCTCGAGGAGCCCCTCTTGTATAAAGCTTTGTATCGTATGCCCAGTAGAGGCTGATGAAAGTTGAGATTGAAAATCATTGTAAGCCAAGGAGAGTTAAGAGCAGAGACTCATTTGCAGTCTGAGCCTACACCCATTGTAAACAGACATTCATATTAATAAAAAGACAGTAGTTTTCCTGCATATGATTCTGTGTGTTTATGTGTTTGATGAATGTTATCTATGCATTTATGAATGTATAATTTACATGTATGAGATAGGTTTCCATATGCAGGTTTAAGATAGACTTCTCTATCTTTGTGATTTTTCTGGATTATTTCTGGGTTCTTTAGGCTAAGTGCAAGGAGTTCACGACAGAGTATTGAAAACTCTGTGAGCCAGCGCAAGGAGTGCGCATATGAATTTCAAGTTGAATTCAGAGGAGAACGTTCCAGGTGGGCACACCAGAATAGTTTACAGACTCAGAGAGGAGCCTCAAGGTTATTGAATACCTTGGAGGAGGAACTGTGCATAGAAGATACAAAAGACAGAGTTGTTGAATAATTTGTAGAGCTCTTCGAGGTGGGCATTGAGCAGGTGCAAGTGTGCACGAAAGGATTATGTTTCGAGTCCAAAGAGAAGGGTGTCAAGGAGAATACACCATAGAGTTGTTGAACACTCTGTAAGCTCATCAAGGAGTGATTTGAGCAGGTGCAAAGAGTGCATAGGACCAACACATTCTGAAGTGTTGTAGAAGTTGAAGGATACAAAGTTACTGAAAACTCTAGAGATCTGTTGAAGAAGAAACTACCTTAGATTTGTTGAATACTCTGTAGGGAAGAAACTCTACAAGGTGTGCATTGAACAGGCGCAAGGAATGCGTGAGAACTCCATTTTGAGTTCTGGGAGAAAGGTTTCCAAGAGGTAACACCATAAGGTTAAGACTCATAGGTGAGTCGAGTGCACGTTTTCATAGAAAGGCCTATGCAAGGACTGCAGAAAGCAGAGACATTCTGAGTCCTAAACTGTGGGAGAAGCTCAAACGTGTGCTCACACTTCATCAAAGTGATGAACAAAGATCGAAAGGAATAGCGCAAGGTGTGCGTAGGAGAACTTGCTTCAAGTTCTAAAGGCTCAGGAGAATGAGCATTAAGTTCCAGGAGGGCGTATAAATACTTTGAAGAGGAGTAGAAGGCCGAGATATTTTGGAAGATCAAGCGATTTCAAAACTAGGGAGAGATAGCGAAAGTGTGCACATAGAGTCTGCAAGGCGCACAGAGGACAAAGAACCTTACATGTTCAAGTTTGTGTAGACAACGCCAAGAGTGCACGTAGGTGAACTTATTCCAAGTTCAAGCTCATGGAGGAAAAGCAAGTCGAGACTCAAAGTAGCTGAGCTCGCAGGAGGACCAAAGGTCAAAGCCTTTGACACTTAAAAATTCTTCCAATTCGAGAGAAAGCCAAAGATCAACAGGAGGAGAAACAAATACCGTCAGATCAGCTGTAGGAGGAGATATGGACTGTCAAATTCTATGTCTAAACACCCAAGCGAGCGTGTGGAGGAGAAAGACAGATCACAATTGTCAGATCTGAGAGTGAAGGATCAACAGTTGTTGGATCCAGGTAAGGTTCACGGAACTTAATTCCATTTGTAAGTGCACAGGAGTAAGGACTCGCTGAAGTACCGAATTCCTGAAGTGGACTAGGGCCATCCATCGTCTAGAGGGACAGGTGGCAGGAGATCTGGAAGTCTGGAGAAAAGGCACTCCAAAATATTTCAGGTGAGTAGAGTGAAAATACGTCAAAGCTCAAAATCCAGGAGCTCATCCCATCCATTGGTGCTGGAAGGGACATGTGTCAGCGGATCTGAAACTCCAGAGAAAATCCACTCCGATAGTTTTCAGTTGAGGAGTGTGCAAAACTCCCAAAGCCCGAAGTAGTGGAGCAGATCCTAGATGTTGATCGCCAGGAGGCATGCAATGTCAGATCATGCAGTCCAGAAGGTCGGAAATCTAGAGGAGTGAGTGCAGAAGAGTTGGGAGAGCTCTTGAAAGAGACGAAAGATGAAGCAAATCTGGGTCGTCCAAGCCAAAGTGACAGGTGTCACCACATCCTACAATTTGGAGCATAATCACTTAGAAGAAATTGGAGAGTGGAGGTGTGAGGAATCTCAAACGCTGGAGTCCTGAAGTCATCCAAGTCGTCCATTAGAGAAGGATGTGTGGAAGAATATCTTCCACTTTGGAGAAAAGTTACGTTGGGAGAACAACGAATTGGGTAGAGATAGAACCCCTGAAGGCCGAAGCACAAGATTCCATCCAGGTCATCCATCGTAATTTGATGGGTGTCAACAGATTGTGAACTTCAGAGACTTAGCATTCTGGTGGTTTTGTGAGAGGTGGTTCGAAACTTCTTGAAGCGTGAGAGCCTGAAGTTACTGTGGGTCGTTGATCCCAAAGAAGAGCATGGATCGTTGATCTACGAGGGGATGCGTGGAGGATGGAGGTTCACTCCACTGGAAAGCCACTTTGGAGGATTTGTGGAGTGTGCATGAGGATTTGGTTGAAGCCTGAATTTCGAAGAAAGATACTGAGTCGTTGATCTCAACGAGGAACGAGGACCGTTGACCATATTTCTATGGTTTCAGAGAATAGTCACTCCAGAATAATTGCCTGCAACGTAAAGTGAAATGCCCAAAGCCTGGAGCTCTGAATCACCCTTTGAGTAGACGTCTGTTCATAGTCCATAGTCACATGTCATTTCCACCAGAGAAAAGGGGCTAAAGCCTGAGAATTGAGATTTAAGGAACGTGAAGCTAAAGAAAGCGCCCGAGGGGTTCGGGTTAGTACGAACATGTACCAGGGGGATTAAGAAGGCCTGAAATCGTTGGGTGTAAATAGATTTGGCCCATATCTTGGAACATGGTCCCTTGGGGGATTTTGTGGTATCTTAAATATCCTCATTCACCGTTTTAGGTACGGGGAAGAAATTAGAGGCCCGTGGATAAGGTTTTGTGGGTCTAGCAAAGGCCCGAAGAGTCGATCTGACTCTAGTTATTGAACGATCCTAGATTGGGAGGTCATGAAACCCCTAGGGGAGAAGGGGGGTTGCATCAAGTGGTATCAGAGCTTAATTTTTGCTTGTAGACAACAGGAAAAGGAAAGAGGAGATAAAGGAGATGGTTTGATACCATCAAGTGGTATCAAAGTTGTATTTTGCTTGCAGATAGTAGTCAAAGGTGAGAAGGTGAAAGGAGATAGTCTAATAACATCAAAGGGTATCAGAGCTAAAGTTATCCTGTAGACAGCAGGTGAAGGGAGACAAAGTGTTGATTCTCTGTGTGTGATTTTGTTTGCAATTGTGAAACAATTAGAAGACAACTAGGTGGGCTGTAGAAGAAGATGGAGACACTCTCGGTTGCAGCGCTGATAGCAGACAACCAGGTGGGCTCAGGAAAAGAGAAAATGGATACTGAAGGCCATAGGAGAGGTCGAGAAATAGGATACCACCAATAGAAAAGAAAAGAAGAGATGGACAGGGAGATCAATGAGATCAGAGCATAAATGGAGAGGCTAACATTGAAGATGCAACATGAGGCATATGTATGCTAGATTTTTGAGTGGTCCATGAAGTAGAAATCCAGGTGGCCTGTTCAAAATTTGTTGGCCCGAAGGAAGAAATAGGAGTTGAGAAGATGGATGAGGGAAACTGAAACCCTCAGTGACACAAGGAAAGTGGTTCACATCTGTGATCCAGAAGTTGGAAAGAGCCTCAGTGATGAGGAGGAGAAGAGATTAGTTGATCTCATGAACTTCCAGGAGGGAAGAGATGAAATTTTAGATTACTAGGTGGGAAATAAGATGAGATCATCTGAAGATCTCATAGAATTCCAGGAGGGAAGAGGTGAAGTCCCAATTTTCCAGGTGGGCAAGGGAGAAGAGATGAGCTCAGAAGAGAGTTCATATCAGGAAGGAGTGTTGACGGAGGAGGATCATAAATGCAATCTGATCATTGGGGGAATTCATATATTTCTACCCAGCATCCCAGTTAAGGCTAGAGCATGTGTTGCCGATGCAAAAACAAAAGGACATCCAACTGTGACTATCATAGAGGAGAAGGATCAGACACTGATGTCTGCCCCAATAGAAAAAGAGGAGCATACAATTGGGTTGTTCACTCAATTGGAGAAAGAATTGGATATGTTGGAGGATTGGTTGAATAATCTAGAACCAGAAGATTGATGACAGGAGATATTCATGGAGGGTATAGGAGCATACCATCCTGAGAAGCAGCTGGAAGAAGCTGGAGTGGAACTAGCACAAGCAGAGCTAACATAAGTTAATCTATCAGAGGAGGAAGATGAGCAACAACTCAGTGGGGAGACTGCAGAATTGGAGTCTGTAGCAGAGTGGCAATCTAGTGCCACAGGAGATGAATATAGCATGGGGGATTGGGTTGATATGTCCTTTGATCAACATGAGGAGATGCAGCAGAGAAGACTGCATGAAAGGTGCCGGCCAGTAGAGCAGTTGGAAGAGATGATTGAGGATATAAGGAGGCTGATGTTAAGGTCAGAAAAGGATGATGTCAGCAAGAGGAAGCTGAGAAGAAAGAAGCCTGTAGTAGAAACAGAGAAGAAGAAACCACAACATGCTAGAGGAGCAGGAGGACAACTCTAAGGTAAATTTTTGGATCCAGGAGGATTTCAACAACAGAGCAGAGGAGATCATGAGCAGGAGCTCATGATTTTCCCAGTAGTGGAGTATGATGCAGGAGCATCGCTCCACCTCAGCAACACGCCAACTATTCAACACATCCACGTGCATTCAAGGAGGAGAGAGGTGCCAACCCTCTCATTTTCCCCTCAATTTTCAGCTTTAAATGTAATTAAAAGAAAATTAAATGTTGTAAGGCTTGAGCAGAGCTGAGTCATGCCCTTGTAAAGGAAATAGTTGAAGTCACATTTATTAGGCTTGATTTTTACAAATATTGAGCTTGGCCTCAGATCTGAGAAGTAAATGTTCATTCAATGTAATCTTCCTTAGTATTTAGGCATTGTAAAGGGTGATTATACACGACTAGAATAGTTGGAGGGAAAGGCTCGAGGAACCCCTCTTGTATAAATATTTGTATTGTATGCCTAGTAGAGGCTATTGAAAGTTGAGATTGAAAATCATTGTACGCCAAGGAGATTTGAGAGCCAAGACTCAGTTGCATTCCGATCCTACACCCATTGTAGACATACATTCATATTAATAAAAATACAACAATTTTTCCTTCATATTATTCTATATGTTTATGTGTTTAATGAATGTTATCTATGCGTTTATGAATGTATGTTGTAGATGTATGAGACAAGTTTCCATCTGTAGGGTTAAGAAAGACTTCTCTATATTTGTGATTTTGTTGGATTATTTATGGGTTCTTTAGGCTAAGTACAAGGAGTGCATGAAATAGTATTGCAAACTCTATGAGCCAATGCAAGGAGTGTGCATCTGAATTTCAAGTTGAATTCAAAGGAGAACATTCTAGGTGCGCACACTAGAACAGTTTATAGACTTAGAGAGGATCCTCAAGGTTACCAAATACCTTGGAGGAGGAACTGTGCAGAGAAGATACATAAGATAGAGTTGTTTAATACTCTGTAGAGCTCTTCCCGGTGGGCATTGAGAAGGTGCACGTGTGCACGAAAGGATTATGTTTCGAGTCTAAAGAGAAGGGTGTCAAGGAGAAGACACCACATAGTTGTTGAACACTCTATAAGCTCAGCAAGGAGTGCTTTGAGCAGGTGCAAAGAGTGCACAGAACCAACACATTCTAAAGTGTTGGAGAAGTTGAAGGAGACAAAGTTACTGAACACTCTGGAGATCTATTGAATAAGAAACTACCTTAGAGTTGTTGAATACTCTGTAGGGAAGAATATCTTCAAGGTGTGCATTGAGCATGCGCAAGGAGTGTGCGAGAAATCCATTTCGAGTTCTGGGAGAAAGGTTTCTAAGAGGGCACACCATAAGGTTAAGACTCGGAGGTGAGTCGAGTGCGAGTTTGCATAGAAAGGCCTATGCAAGGAGTGCATAAAGAAGAGATAGTATGAGTCCTAGACTGTGGGAGAAGCGCAAATGTGCGCTCACACTTCATCAAAGTTTTGAACAAAGCTCAGGAGGAATAGCGCAAAGCATGCATAGGAGAAATTGCTTCAAGTTTAAAAGGCTCAAGAGGACGAGCGTTAGGTGCCAGGAGGGTGCAGGAATCCTTTGAAGAGGAGAAGAAGGCCGAGACCTTTTGAAAGATCGAGTGATTTCAAAACTCAAGAGAGATAGTGCAAGTGTGCGCAGAGACTCTGCATGGTGCGTAGAGGAAAAAGAACCTTAGAGTTTCAAGTTTGTGTAGCCAGGGCCAAGAGTGCGCACAGGTGAACTTATTCCAAGTTCAAGCTCAAGGAGAAAAATAAAGTCTAGACTCAAAGTCTTCGAGCTTGCAGGAGGACCAAAGGCCAAATCCTTTGACACTTAAAAATTCTTCAAATTCAGGAGAAAGCCAAACCTCAGGAGGAGGAGAAACAACCTTCATCATATCGGCTACGGGAGGAGATCTAGACCATCAAATTCTATGTATAGACACCCAAGGGAGTGCACGGAGGAGAAATAAAGATCCCATCCATCGGATATAGCGTGAAGGATCTACAGTTGTTGGATCTAGGTAAGGTTCACATAACTTAATTCCATTTATAAATGCACATGAGTAAGGACTCACCAAGGTCCTGAAGTCCTGAAGTGGATCAAGACCGTCCATCATCTAGAGGGATAGGTGGCAGAAGATCTAGAAGTCTGGAGAAAAGGCACTCTGGAATATTTCAGGTGAGAAGAGTGCAAATCCACCGAAGCTCTGAATCCCCTAGCTCATCCTAGGCATTGGTGTTGGAAGGGACACATGTCAATGGATCTCAAACTTTGGAGAAAATCCACTTCGAGAGTTTTTAGTTGAGGAGTGTGCAAAACTCTCGAAGCCTGAAGTAGCGTAGTATATCCTGGTCGTTGATCACTAGGAGGCACATGGCATCAGATTGTGCATTTTGGAAGGTAGGCACTCTGGAGGAGAAAGTGAAAAAGAGTTGGGAGAAATCTTGAAAGAGCCAGAAGATGAAGAAGATATGGGTCGTCCAAGCCAAAGGGACAGGTGTCAACAGATCCTGCACTCTGGAGCATAATCACTTCGGAGGAATTAGAGAGTGGAGGTGCAAGGAATCATAAAATCTGGAGTCTTGAAGTCATCCCAGTCGTCCATTGGAGAAGGATGTGTGGCAAAAGATTTGCCAATTCAGAGAAAAGCTACCTTGGGAGAACAACAAACTAGGTGGATCTAGAACTCTCGAAGGCCGAAGCATAGGAGTCCATCCAGGCCACCCATTGTAATTGGATGGGTGTCAGCAGATTGTGAACTTCAGAGACTTAAAATTCTGGAGGTTTGGTGAGAGGTGGTTCCGAACTTCCCGAAGCGCAAGAGCCCAAAGTTACTATGAGTCATTGATCCCAAAGAAGAGTGTGGACCATTGATCTATGAGGGGACACGTGGAGGATGAAGGTTCACTCCGTTGGAAAGCCACTTCGAAGGATTTTTTGAGTGTGCATGTAGATTTAGACGAAGCTTGAATTTCAAAGAAAGAGACTGAGACATCGATCTTAGCGAGGAACGAGGACCGTTGATCATGTTTCTCTGGTTTCAGAGAATAGTCACTCTGGAAGAATTGGCCACAGCATAAAGTGAAACGCCTGGATCCCGAAGCTTCGAAGAGCCCTTTGAGTAGTTTCCTGGTCATAGTCTGCAGTCACATGTCATTTCCGCCAGAGAAAAGGGGATAAAGCCTGAGAATTGAGATTTAAGGCACGTGAAGCTAGAGAAAGAGCCCAAGGGGTTTAGGTCAGTATGGACCTATGCCAGGTGGATTAAGAAGGCCTGGAATTTTTTGGTGTAAGCAGATTTGGCCCATATCTTGGCACAGGGTCCCTCGAGGGATTATGTGGTATCTCAAAGATCCTCGTTCGCCATTTCAGGTACAGGGAAGAAATTAGAGGCCCGTGGATAAGGTTTTGTGGGTCTAGCAGAGGTCCGAAGAGTCAATCTGACTCCAACTATTGAATGATCCTAGACCGAGTGGTCACACAACCCCTAGGGGATAATGGGGGATGCATCAGTGGTTGAAAGATTGATTTATGCTCATTTGGTGTTGTTGTGATAGTGGTTGAAAGCTCGATTGATGTTCATTCGATGTCATCCCCATCTTATACAAATATACGCTTTGGTAAAAAATATTTTAATCATATTCATCAAAGATAGGCTTTGGTAAACATTGCATTGTTGTAAGTATTTTAATCATTACTCATATTTTTGTAAGTATTTGAATCATAGTGATATGAAAAAGGGGGACTTGTGGTGGTGATAAGAGCTTCATTTATTTTGTAAACCCTTCAAAGCAATTAAAATGGGGCTTGCAAATTGCATTGTTGTAAGTATTTTTATCATAGTCATAAGTATTTTGATCATAGTCATATGAAAATGGGGGAGCTATCACAGTGAAAAGAGTTTCATTTTGTTTGGTAAACCCTTCAAAATTATTAAAATTGGGCTTGCACATTGCAAAATTGTAAAGGAGTCTAAGGTGTTATGGAGGCTATAAGGGGTTGAATTCTTTCAAACAACGTAGAGGATCATTTTACCTAAAATTGATTTTTTTCTCTTGTTTCCTAGACCCCATTTATTTTGTAAGCCCCTTAAAATGATTAAAAGGGCGCTTGCAAATTGCAAAATTGTAAAGGAGTCTAGGGTGTTATGGAAGTTATAAGGGACCCTTTAAAATGATTAAAAGGGAGTTTGCAAATTGAAAAATTGTAAATGAGTCCAAGGTGTTTTTGAAGCTATAAGGGGATGAAATCTTTCAAAATAAAATTTAATTTTACCTCGTGTGTCCTAGATCCACCCAAAATTGAATAAGGGGGTCTTTGTAATATGTGACAAGGTCGTATTGGTGCCTCTTGTTTTTTTTTGGAGCATTATTTTTGGTCACTTTGGTCCCAAGTATTCCCACTTTTTAGTTGACATTGGGGAATATTTTGATGATGGTTGTTAGACTTAAGGTTTCACATTCTACTTAGTGATTTTGAGGAATGTGGTTTCTTTAGGATGATGGATTGAGGATTTTACTTTGTTTTTTTAGGATTATGATCGATTGAGGTTTCATTTAGGATAGGATGATGGATTGATAATGGATTCAATATTTGATGATGTTGGCATGGATCACTCACATAGAGTTTTGTTATGGTTAGTTTCACCTTTAACATTTGTTATTTTCTAGGAGTTTGATGATATTTTGATGGATGTTTTGTTAGATTTTTTAGGATTTTCAAGATATTGATATGGATGGATGGTTCATATAATTTTTTCATTTGAGGACTCGATTGCTTGCAAATTTGTGACTTGCATGATTTTTTGACACTTTTGATTGACAATTTGTTTTTATTTTTATTTTGAATAGTACTAGTAATTCACCTAGTTCACTTCTTAGTGATTTTTGGTAGGATTTTGATTCACTCAATATTGAATCGATCATAGATTTTAATACAAAGGTTTTACATGATACATGATTGAGATGTTGATAGACACATTTTTCTATCAACTAAATTGTTGACAATTTTTTTATGTGTCATTTTCTGAGAGCATATTTTTTAACACATTTGTTCACTTGATAGTCTTTGAAATTAATCTTTGGACTTCACAAGGAGGGTATTTTGTCCTTGCAGAGGATAGATGCTTATTCTGTATTTTCGCTTGGTATACTAGATTGATGGGAATTTTTAGGATTTGGGATGTGTTGGAATTGTAGTCGATTCACTTCTCATCAGGATTTGCTCTCATTGGTTTTGGGTTCACATTAGTGAACACTTGTAGGATATTTATCTCATTTTTTTCATGGTGAGTTTTCTAGACTTGGTATTTGACATCCACTTTTGGCAACGTTTTAGGTCGATCTTCATCGAGACTGATGATTTTTTAGACCAAGAGTATCAGTTTGAAGATTATGATATGTTACCAAGATTTTTACTAGTCTTTGTTTCCTAGTTGGTACTCTTGTACGAACTTATGCTTAAGGGGGGTTATTACCAAATTTTCTCCTAATCATTAAGTCCTAAACCACCTTATGTTTATCTTGGGATATATTCATATGTTTAGTTATGTGGATTGTTAAAGGTTTTTATTAGAACATGGTACTATGTATTGTACTATCATGTGATTACTATGATCAATAATGATTTCGGATTTGTGCTTTTTCACCAATTCTTAATCTTCTTGTTCTTCATTATGTCTTTCATTTCCCTCCCCCAAGATATTTTTTTATTATTTTTTTTATTTTCAAATTACACACACACACACACATGTAATATGTGTGTGTGTGTATATTATTTTACTTTTCGATGGAAGAAATCGTGGGAATCTCTCGAGTACTTCCCCACATTTCTTAGATTGTAAATAGGGTAAATTGTCAGCCTGATTATGAGCCTAACCCGATGGGGACATCGAGTGAGTCTCAACAATCTCATCAAATATTAACAATAGTTGGCCTGAGATTTGACCCTGAGACCTCAGTCATAGTAACCACAACACTCAACCACTCGAGCTAACCCATCGAGCTACACACACACACACACACACACACACACACACACACACATAAATGCACCAACCCTTAACATTGATGGATTTTTTTTGGTGTCTCCTTCTAACTACCGCAAGTTTCAAACCTTGGCCTCCCTACAGAACGAAACCCTCAAAATCCAATCATGCTAGCGGGATTTGACACACACACACACTTGTGTGTGTGTGTGTGTGTGTGTGTGTGATAATATTTTTGTCAGACAGTTGGTTTATATTGATGGAAAATTGGTTTGGATTGTTGGTTGTCATTGATCTCAACCTTTGGAGAGTGATATTGTAGATTGATGTCAATTCTTAGAAATTAATGTCAACCCTTGAGTATGTCTGGTAGCTCTAGAGATATGGGTAAGGAACCCAATTTTGGTTGAGGAATAATGTAATGAATATTAGTGTATATGTAGGTAATATTATTCTATATGGATAGTACATTTCATGCCATTTTCGGTGATATGTGGAATGTCACATAACTCCTCATGGTTAGAGAGTTATGGCCTTGTGAAGTTGGAGAACCCTCATGAGTTATCTAGAATCCCCTAGAAGGTCAAACAAGTCAAATTAATCTAGAAACTCCTATAATAAGTTGACTAGTCAAAGTGGGTGAAACTAGGAGTTAATCATGGGTATAGTTGTTGCATTAAGAAAATAATTAAGAATAAATTAGTTGCAACAAGAAGTTGTGAGTTTGGTAATTATGGTAAAGTAGTTGTGATGACAAGATTGAATAGTCAAAGTGGTTGACCAAGAAATAAATTAAATAATAAAGTGGTTGCAACAAGAAATTAGTTAAGGGAAAAGAAGTTATGAATTGAATAATTATATAAAAGTTAGTTGCAACAAGAAGTTGTGAATAAAGAGAAATTATTTAAATAATAAAGTAGTCAAAGTGGTTCCAAAGAGAAATTATTTAAATAATAAAGTGGTTGCAACAAGAAGTGGCAAGTTTACTATTTATGGATAAGTCAAAGTGGTTGCAAAGAAATTAATTAAATAATAAAGTTAGTTGCAACTAAAAGTGGAGAACTTACTATTTGTGGTAAAGTGGTTAAGTTAAGTGTAGAAAAGTGAGCTATAAATGGACAAGTAGTTAGAAGTGGGTTAGCCCTAAAAGATGAAAAGTGGGTTAAGTTGGTTAGAAGGTAACCCCTTGAGGAAGCTACATGAAAATATAAATAAAAGAGAAAGGCTCTCCCATTAAAACTTATTGAATATCATTGGATATCTATTTTGTGAAAGGTTATTTTGACAGGTATTATTGATAGATCAAATTTGCGGCAGAAAAATCACGGCACAAAAAATGCATCATAAAAAGTGTGATAGAAAATCATGGAAAAATAGTGTGGCAGAAAAATCATACCATAAAAAGTGTTGTCGAAAAATCGCGACAGAAAAAGTGTTGCAGAAAAAACCGCGGCAGAAAAATCGTGGTAGTAGAATCGCGATAGCATAATCGTGGTAGAATAACCACGACAACAACATGGTTGGGATCTATTTATGAGAGATATGGTACATCCTTTTTGAGGTATGTTTTTTGAGCTAGGTTTTAGCTCTTGAGATGGTATTGGACGTTCAATATTGTTGCATATATCAGATTTGTTCAGGGATACAGTTGGTATTTGGCATATGGATATTGGTCTTTTGGTTGTGATGTGTTGCTGAAGTTGTTGGTTTAGCTTGAGGCTACATAACAGTGAGGTTGTGGCACATGGTTTGATGTAAGGGTTTATGGATATAGTGATGAATTGTTAGATAACTTTTGATGGTTATATTGGTGTATGTCTTTGGTATATGGTTGAGGTACATGTTTGGTACATGGTTGAGACAAGTAGTTGATGGGTTGGAACATACATGAGGTTATAGTTGATAATGTTGGTACATATTAATGAGTCATAGTTGATGTGTAGTTGATGCATGATTGATACATACTTGATACATGGTTGGAGGCACTTGTTAGTAGTATTGTTGACACATCGTTTATGTATGATGTAGTATACTTGTCTTGGTATATTATTAGAAACACATATTGATATTGGTGATGATTATGAGTTTTTGTGATTGGTTGATGCACATATTGGTGATATTGTGCATATGGTTGAGAGTTGTCTTGGTGAGTATATCTGATTTGGTTGATAATAATGATGAGACATATTGTTTTGATAGGTTGTTTGGATAGGTTGTTGTGATGGGTTATTTGTACAGGTTTGGTGCATGGTTGATGCACTTGTTGATGCATGGTTGATGCATGGTACATGTTGGTTCAGGTTATTGGTATAGGTTTTTTGGTGTAGGTTGATTGGTATAGGTTGTTACAGGTTATTAGTACATGTTGACAATGATAGGTTGATAGTGGCAGTGGTTGATTCAGTGACAGTGATGGGTTGTCTACATTTGGCATTTATATTTTAGGGTGGTTGGATGAGGCAATGATAGGTGGTTGTATCCACCTTCCAATTGTAGTTGGAGAGCACAGGGGGTTGTAGCCACCTTATGGTTGTATCCACCTTATGGTTGTAGCTATATAATTGGGGAGTTGGGGCTTCCCTCAGGTTGTAGCCTGAGAAACTAAGGGGCCAGGTCCTCCTTCTAGTTGTAGCTGGATAATTGGAAGTCGGTTCTTCCTTGAATGTAATTCTTGACATATAAGAAAACAATTATGTGATTTTCTCCCACATTGGGTTTCCACGTAAATATTGGTGTACTGTGCATTGTGTGGATGTGTTTCTTATTGTTTATTATGCACCGATGAATGCTAATGCTTATGATACAATAAGATATTGATGATGAATAAATGAACATGGTTGAATAAGTAAGAGAATGTACTTTGTGGTTTAAAGGATTACTAATTGGTATAATTGTTCATTATTGTTTCACCTCTCCCTCTCAGTAATCCAACAATTGGTATCAGAGAAGGTTCCTTTGGCAAATAGTTTAACCACTAGAAGAGTTCATGGATTATTCTGAAAAAGGAGTACCACTGTTTAATGGTCAGAATGGTTTAAAGTATGAGATATGGAGTGGAAGGATGAAAATATTTTTAAAGGCATAGGGGTATGATATTTGGCAATTAGTTGTTACAGGATATGATAGTTCAAAAAGGGAAAATACTACAACGAAGAAGGAACTGAAATGAAATAACAAAATTGCAATGGATTTTATTTTGGAAGGACTATATGATTCAGTAAAGGACAAAGTGGGTAAATGTTCATTAGCTAAATAAATTTGGGATAAGTTACATAATATATATTCTTCACCCATCATAGAGTTAGAGAATGTCAAAGAAGATGTAGGTATAAATCAAGAAGAAATATGTTCATCATGTCAAACAGATTCAGAAGATGAAGAGAACATAATCAACAAAAGTATATTGTTTTACTTTAATTGTGAAAAACATGGACATCTTGAAATGGAATGCCATGAAGGAAATGAGACAGAAAAACTAATTGAAATAGAAGACAATTATGAAGAAAAATTGATCAATGCTTTAGATGAACTAAGAAAAGAAAGAGAAGAAAATAAGTCACTTAAGAAAGAATTGATGAAACAAAAGGAAAGTGTTCACATTTTTTAAGAAGCCCAATAAGTCATCAAGAACTTAAGAATTCAGCTAGAAGAAGCCATAAAGTTTGAATAAATATTGAAGATCAAAAGCAATATTTAGAAACCAACATAGCATCACATAAGGAAGAAGAAAAAATGAGAGAGAAGATATTGAAAAATCATCTTAAGGAAAGAACTAATGATCTAAACCAACTTGAGATAGAGTTTGTTCAAAAAGAGAAAGGACTTAAAGAATAAATAATCACATTAAAAATCTAGCTTGAAGAAGTGAAGAGAATAGAATAAGTCATGAAGTCTCAGATAATGAAGAAAGAAGAAGAGGTTGAGAATCTTGAAGAAGAATTTGTCACATTGAGAAGTAAAATCGTCAAGCTCGGCAAGAATGTTGAAGAGACAGAAACATCCACATCAGTTGTAGAGAATGAAGAGAAGCACTCTAGATTGCTAGAAAAGAAGAATGAAGAAAAGAGAAAGAGTTATGCAAAAGCACTCAAAGGAAAGAAACATGGTCAATCAAAATCTAAGAAAACTAATAAAGATACATCTTCAAGAAGACCATCCATGTTCAAGCCACAAAGAAGCTTCAATCATGATCATGATCAGTCAAGGAATAAATTCAAAAGGACTACACCACAAATAACATCATTCACTCCCATGTATGTAAATTTATTTTATGGTCATTGTTTTTATTGTACTAACTTTGTACATAAGGTTGCAGATTGCATGGATTATAAAAGAAATGTTCAAGCAAGAAATGCTCATGTGGCCCTAGGTAACATTGAATGCTACAAATTTCATAACTATGGACACATATCTCGTGATTGTAGAAGCATGATCGATACTTCCATGAAAAAGAACACTGATATCAGATATAAGAAAGTGTGGATAAGAAAACAGGAAGAACATGTGAACAAAGACCAGGTCCCAGAGATCACAAGATTGGAAATAAAATGAGATGGAGACAAATCTACAAAGAAAAAGGAAGATGTCAGATACAGAAAGGTTTGGAAAACAAATTAAAGAAAAGGAGGACATGTAAATAAGGAACAAGTTCAATAGATTGTACTTTCAGGTATTGTAGTGAAAGATGAATCCACAGACATAATGAAATAAGTCAGATTTCAAAGGGATGATGAATCTACCAATGAAGATGATGATGACTTTGCATCAGAGCAGGAATTGTTCTGAGTCATCCAACTTAGAGACTCCCATGTAATATGAATAATAGACATGGGGAGTCTATGCGGTAGATGAGATAGACCATAGAACCATCCTTCGATCAACTTGCAGAGTTTGAGTAGACAGATTCAGAGCAGTGAGTTAGCAGAAGTACACTATGATATATTAATCATATATAATAGTGAAGACTTCATGATAGTGTTAGGACTCATAAATGTCTCATTTTCATCCACCTTTCCCTTCACTATTCCTTACATTTCATCGTCCCATTAACCTTCCATCATACCATTTTCATAAATACATTTGGGTTCACATTATTATTTTCCACTTTATTCATTTTAGTATTATAAGTGAATTATGATTAAATATTAGAAAATTAACATATTTTCATTGTATATCAAGGTTGGATGAGTTTGATGATGTGTGTAGGCATATTTGAAGATTTCAACAAAGTCAAAATTCACCACCTATCCTCAAATTCGAATTACATGTTCAACTTGAAGATTTGAAGGAGATTTTAAGTTAAGCTCAAGGCGAAGATCATGGAAGATTTGGTTGGCATATCTTATCTAAGAGATGTGTGGAGGATTTGAAGGGATCATATCTTGAAATAATGGGAAAGTAGTTAAGAGTGGTTGAGAGAATAGTATATCTGTAATTATGACACTCTTATCTTATCTTCAAGACTTTCATGTATAAAAGAGAGTGTTCTCTCTTCATTTGGGAAAGTTAGAGATGAGAGATTAGACTTAGACTAGCTTGAAGTCTTAGAAGGGGATTCTTAGCTTTGATTTGTATTATTTCATTTTTCATGCTTTCATTTGATTCTTGTAATGTAATTTGAGATAAAATTATTGTGTGAGATCACATATGTCTTTTTTCATTCAACTCTTCACATGTTGTATTGCTTTCCTAGATTAATTTCCTGCTTTCCTAGTTAGTCTTTCAATGCTTTCCTAGATTAATTTCATTTCAACAATTTAGATTAGATTACTTCTACTTTAGTCATGCATATATAGTGTGTGTTCTTCATAATCCTATGAACCTCGTATTGACAAATTAAATAGTTGGGCAAGTACTACAATGGAATTAAAAGACAATATTTCCGCCTAACATTTTGGCATCGTTGCTGGGGAAGCACGATGGATTAAAGTTTAGTTTGATTTCCTGCAAGTTTGATTTATGTATGTTGATAAGGGGTCATAGCAGCTACTTGAGTGGAGACTCCTCATGTTATCCTTGCCAGCTCTAGAGTGTGAATTTCAATTTACGCAAATTTCATTTTTCGCAAGTGTGAATTTCAATTTTAGCAACTGTGTTTTCCGCAACTGTGGAGAGTATTTGTTTTCAACATGAGTGTTTAATTTTTGTAAGGTGTGATTTTTACGCAATTTGTTTCGATTTTATTTTATGGGTGCTGTAAGAATCCCTTTTTCAATATGTTTTAACAATGAGTGTCATCTTGGAACTACTCACTTAGATCCTTGTGAAAGTCGAGATCTCCTCTTCTTTGAAAGAGGAGATATTGACAGCAATTAAAGATTCAAATACTCCTTCAGAAACACACGAAGATTCAACATCTGAAGAACCCTACATATTTGATGACGAATAATCATTCGAGCAGGAGATTGAGGAGATGAAGAGGAGTTACAACAAGATCTTAGCGAGGAAAAACGCGCCTATGAAAGCATTATCGAGCAATGGTTCCAGGTAAGTACTCGATTAGATCCATTTTTTTATTTTTATTTAAGAAGTTTGCAGTTACAGCAACTAGATTCCTTCACTCTCGAATATTTCCATTATTCATTTTAAATATTTCCATTGTTACTGTTATGTGAATGGCTCCACTGGCAATTTTCCTACACATAATTAATTTTGAATTCTAATTAGTATAGAGTAGGTAGGTTTTCATTTTTAGTTTTTCTTTTACTTAGAATAAGTATGCTCTCCTCCAAGCTCCGTGCGATCGTGAGGATCAGAAAATAGGGATGATTTGGATTTCAAGAATGAATGTTTTTGCAAACATGCTTAACAATAAACACAATAAAACCAAAAATTTTCTATGCTGATACAACGAAATTGTTTTTTACATGCTGTTACAACATGCTGATACAACAAAAATTTTACATGCTGTTACAACATGTTGATACAACGAAATTTTACATGATGTTACAGCGAAATTTTACTTATTGATATAGTGACGTTTTTACATGCTGAAACTATGTCTGTATCATGCTGAAACTATAAAATCATGCTGAAACTTTGGTTGAAATTGTGCACTATCCATGCTAAAACCTGCAACAAAACAAAAACAATAAAATGGACATGACATGAGTATTAATAATATGATGCCCCAAAACTATTGCACTAAGAATGCATTACTGAGAAATATGAGAAATCTTAAGAGTACATTTATCCTTCGGTCTGTTTTTCTCCTTCACCCTGCACTATTGCTGAATTATTTTGTGGTCCCAACTATCTCCAGAACTTTTGATTGAAGTTTCACTGCCCACGCCACACCTGCAATAGCCATGCTCTATCGCCTAGTCTCAGAATTACTTGGAAATTATGTGAAGACTGTCGTTTAGCTCTTTGATTTTCTTAGGGATCTCGATCCTGGCCACCGAATCGGCTTTGATTGTAACACAAGAAATTGGATTAGGTTAGGTTTGAACGAGTAAACGATGGTGTGTTTTATGAATTCACGATTTTATTTTTATTTTTTATGATGGGTTTGATTGCGGGAATCCTCATAACTCAAAACCGGCGACAGATCAAAATCCTCACAAATATCTGCGATCAATATTTATCCTTTTGTATATTCAAGTTGTGATCCACTCTTACGATTATCAAGTTCAATCTCAATTGAGTGGTTGAAACAACACTATTTCAGGCAAGTCAAAATAAAAAATTTAGGATTGCTATCATCGTCATCCTCAGAATGGGTTAGCTTGGTATGTTTGTTGTAACTCATCAAACGAAGATCTCGACGATGATTTTTCGGTGTATCGACTTTCTCCCTTCATGGTGGTAGTGAATGTTGCAAATCCTTAAGTAATATTGCATATCCGTGTAGATCTCAATCCTCTTGACCTTCGGTTTTATCTCTCACTCAACTTTAATGCACCATCGTCACATTTTCTTGCTAATTCTCTCAATCTCTATTGAGTGTTGGTGGGCACCGAATTCCTTCGCCGCAAGGCCTAATCTGTCAATAAAGCCCAAGAAATCACCCACTAGATCTCATATAGCAAGGATTTCTAAGAAGTTCTGTTAAATAGGATTCCTTCCAGTCTATCGCATGCGCATTCCACGCATTTATTTTCAGTTGATTGATCCATCGAACACAGGTTAATAAGGACCAGGAGGTGCCTGAAGTATGCAATCAGAATTTTGGCATTTATGCAAGGATGAATTACGCACTAAATTCTTCAGCAACATTGTCCGCAAATTAGCCACATAACACACACATACATCACACTATGTTGACACTAACAACATTCTTGGAAATCTCTGAAGCAATCTCCAACAATTGAAATAAAAAGGGGGTTCTAAGTTCGTCTGATACTGATGCTAGCTTTCAAAAAGGACGCAGTCACAATGCCAATTAGCCATGATAGGTATTTGTTTCACTTTTGGGTCACAACAACCTTATCATTCTGGATTCTTCTCGAAACTGGCTGCCTACCTCCCTCTGAGACGTTCAATTCCAAGTGCATCATCGACCATTGCATGTGCAACTTCAACTCCTTATCTATAGTTTGTTGTATCAAGTACTGGATACCGCACCTTCCAATCTCTGAGTTATACATCAGGGCCACACTCAGTGCACTGCACATGAACTTACTGATAACTGTTGATGGGTCTATCAACCCCATCCCCGTTACCAAGCACCTATGTACAACTAGCATAGTGAGAGTTCACATCTTTCAATATTTTAAGAGTACAATTCAACAATTGATGAACGTAAGATGCGCCTCATCCCAGAAAACACATATACAAGACAATGCATAGAATTGACGAAGTTGGCCCTGCCCAAGCATAACCCACGCATCTATTTATTCTTGAAAACAATGATCCAAACACGTTACACCAATGTGTTTTTCTCAAGTCACTTTACGCAGTAATTAACGACGAAACAAGCACAACGGAAAAATGTATAAAACATATATTTTTCTTCGATTTACCGCATTCGTACTTATTCCTGCATGATATGTTTTTCGAACTTCTCACAGTTTTCATGCAGGATTCGTACTAATATTTTTGCAGGATCGGAGATGACTAATTTTAATGTTGATGTGATTTTCAAGAATAAAAAATCTTTCAGACAAACATGCCTTGATAAACAGTTTGAAGGAGTTGATCTTCATTATACATGTCATGACGATGATGTTACACATATATTTTACATGATGTTACTCCTATATTTATAACATGTTGTTACACTACACCTTCAATAAACCCATTTGCGTCATGAATGCTTACCTCCATTTTTCCTTCAAACATACATTGGTCATCCATGTGTTGAAGCCATATTCCATTGCCTTAACTTTCATGACTTCACACATGTCTATTATTTTTTGAGTTGCATACATTCCCTTATCTTTTTCAGTTCATTTTTGCCTTCTTTTTTTTCCATCCCAGTTTGACTTACGAATAAAACCATTCAGTTCCCTTTCCATGATTCATCAGTAGCAGCTCATATCCCTCCACTTCACATTCTATGATTCAACAGTTACAGTAGTTGCAGTTACAACAATTACAGTAGAACAGTGCAACTACAACCACAGTTACATTTTCATGATCTTGCAGCAGTGACACCTTCCATCTTCCAACAGTCACAATCATATATTCTTTTCTCCAGCAGTTACAATAGTTGCAGCTACAACACCAGTCATGTTTTCCTGATCCAATAGCTGAAACAACTACATTTCTATTGCATAGTTCATCTACTTTTTGGGTAAGTGGAGGTATGTTGTTTTCTAATCTTTAATCACATAATTCCTTATATGTTGACTTGAATATTTTGGAAAATTTCCTCGCCATGCTCTCTTTCCTTCCATGAC
Source organism: Picea engelmannii (assembly GCA_009831015.1). Classification (NCBI taxonomy): domain Eukaryota; kingdom Viridiplantae; phylum Streptophyta; class Pinopsida; order Pinales; family Pinaceae; genus Picea; species Picea engelmannii. Next base: position 255,297 of record ML776768.1, read on the forward strand.
CTACAGTAAGTTGCATGAGGGCATGCAACCAATTCAGTTGGGGGGGGGAGGATATATTCACTACCTATTTCATTACTAGTATTCCATTTTTCCACTATTATCACTCCATTTTTCATCTCATTTAATGTTTACCAAATTTTCTTTTCCAATGATCCCCTATTGCACTTTGCTTCATATGCATTGATATACATATTGGCATGATTCATAAAAGATAGAAAAAAAGGCTTTCGTATGCACAATGATGCTTTCTTATGCACATTGATAGCTTATTATTATTTCCAGTGAGTATATGGCTAAATTATTGCAGCAAGAAAATAAATAAGTGAAATGAATGTTGTTAACACAAGAACCAACATTATTTGTATTCATGGTTGTCACATAAGAACCAACCATAAGAAAATTTCACATGTTGCTACTCTTGTATTTCAAATCCTGGAAATATTCCTTATTAAAAAGACATCATCAATCAAAGCCAAAGTCCAGATGCCAAAATTTCTTCAGAATATCCATGCATGGTTGCATGAGGACATGCAACAAGTTCAGTTGGGGGGGATGTTAGGATTCAGAAATGTCGCATTTTCATCCACTTTTCCCTTCACTATTCCTTACATTTAATCATCCCATTAACCTTCCATCATACCATTTTCATAAATACATTTGGGTTTCACATTATTATTTTCCACTTTATTCATTTTAGTATTATAAGTGAATTATGATTAAATATTAGAAAAATAACATATTTTCATTATATATCAAGGTTGAATGAGTTTGATGATGTGTGCAGACATATTTGAAGATTTCAACAAAGTCAAAATTCACCACCTATCCTCGAATTAGAATTACATCTTCAACTTGAAGATTTGAAAGAGATTTGAAGTTAAGCTCAAAGACAAGATCATGGAAGATTTGGTTGGCATATCTTATCTAAGATATGTGAGAGATGTGTGGAGGATTTGAAGGGATCATATATTATAATAATGGGAAAGTAGTTGACAGTGGTTGAGAGAATAGTGGATCTGTAATTATGACACTCTTATCTTATCTTCAATACTTTCATGTATAAAAGAGAGTGCTCTCTCTTCATTTAGGAAAGTTAGAGATGAGAGATTAGACTTAGACTAGCTTGAAGTTTTAGAAGGGGATTCTTAGATTTGATTTGTATTCTTTCATTTGTCATGCTTTCATTTGATTCTTGTAATGTAATTTGAGATAGCATTATTGTGTGAGCTCACATATGTATTTTGTCATTCAACTCTTCACATGTTGTATTGCTTTCCTAGTTAGTCTTTCAATGCTTTCCTAGATTAATTTCATTTCAACAATTTAGATTAGATTACTTCTACTTCAGTCCTACAGATATAGTGCGTGTGCTTTGTAAGCCTACGAACCTCAGATTGACAAATTAAATAGTTGGGAAAGTACTACAATGAAATTAAACGACAATATTTCCACCTAACAGATAATACAGTGACAAATGGGTCAACATTATGGACAGTTGTGTAGTAGAGTCTTGGATGGTATGGACAGAGATGGATTCGTAAGAACACTTAGCAGGTTTGGATTGATATATGATAGTGGATGAGAGCATGGATTCATATATTGGTTTAGAGAGTGGTTCAGAGATAAAGGAATATTATCATAATGGATGATAATTACACAGGAATATTTGAATGTTTTTCATATATGTTAGTTGATTACACAAGAGAACACTAATGGACAATAACTCCAAAAGGAAACAAGTACAGGAATAATTATATTTTTTCTACACAACATCTTGCGGAGAAGTGAAGAGAGAGAAATATAACTAAAAATATAGGTAGAAATATCATTCAGAGAAGTTTTCATATTGAAAGGTAAGAATAGAGGTATGATTCCAGGGGAAGAGATTCATCAGATGTAGGATAAATAGTTATATTCTTGGAGAGAGATAACATAGGCATGTTTCCAGAAGAAGTTATTGTCACAAGGGAAGAATGAGAGATATGAATTCAGTGTTGCATCATAGTGATACCCTTTTCAAAGGGGGAGATATTATTCATATGAAGGGAGAGAGAGTAATCAGAGGCTTAGAAACATGGAGAAAATATGAAAGGCATTTAGACAGAGGAGCAGCCCCAAGGAGATTTCAGTCAGGGGGAGTATCCCCAAGGAGAGATACCCTTTGTCATTGATGTCAAAGGGGGAGAGATAGAAACATTGATTAGGAGTATGAACATGAATGTTATCATGACTAAGTGTTTCCATCAATGCCAAAGGGGGATATTGTCAGACAATTGGTTTAGATTGATGGACAATTGGTTTGGATTGTTGGTTGTCATTGATGTGAAACTTTGGAGAATGATATTGTAGATTGATGCCAACTCTTAGAAATTGATGTAAACTCTTAGAAATTGATGTCAACCCTTGAGTATGTTTAGTATCTCTAGAGGTATGGGTAAGGAACCCAAGTTTGGTTGAGGAATAATATAATGAATATCAGTGCATATGTAGGTAAGACTATTCTATATGGATAGTACATGTCATGCAATTTACGGTGATATGTGGAACATCACATAACTCCTCATGGTTAAAGAGTTATGGTGTTGTGAAGTTGGAGAATCCTCATGAGTTATCTAGAAGCCCCTAGAAGGTCAAAGAAGTCAAATTACTCTATAAACTCCTAGAAGAAGTAGACTAGTCAAAGTGGGTGAAACTAGGAGTTAATCATGGGTATAGTTGTTGCATTAAGAAAATAATTAAAAATAAATTAGTTGCAACAAGAAGTTGTGAGTTTGGTAATTATGGTAAAGTAGTTGTGATGACAAAATTGAATAGTCAAAGTGGTTACCAAGAAATAAATTAAATAATAAAGTGGTTGAAACAAGAAGTTAGTTAATGGAAAAGAAGTTATGAATTGAATAATTATATAAAAGTTAGTTGCAACAAGAAGTTGTGAATAAAATTATTTAAATAATAAAGTAGTCAAAGTGGTTGCAAAGAGAAATTATTTAAATAATAAAGTGGTTGCAACAAGAATTTGTGAGTTTACTATTTATGGATAAGTCAAAGTGGTTGCAAAAGAAATTAATTAAATAATAATGTTAGTTGCAACTAAAAGTGGAGAACTTACTATTTATGGTAAAGTGGTTAAGTTAAGTGTAGCAAAGTGAGTTAGAAGTGGACAAGTGGTTAGAAGTGGGTTAGCCCTAAAAGAAGGATAATGGGTTAAGTTGGTTATAAGGTAACCCATTAAGGAAGCTACATGGAAGTATAAATAAGAGAGAAAGGCTCTCCCATTAGCACCTATTGAATATCATTGAATATATATTTTTTGAAAGGTTATTTTCACAGGTATTATTGATAGATCAAATTTGCAACAGAAAAAGTACAGAAAAAGTGTGGAAGCAAAATCATGGTAGAAAAAGTGCGGGCAGAAACAGTGTTGCAGAAAAATCGTGGCAGAAAAGTGCGGGAGAAAAAGAGCGACAGAAAAATCACGGCAGAAAAAGTGCGGCAGAAAAATCACAGCAGAAAAAGTGCAGCAAAAAAATCACGGCAGCAAAATCTCGACAACATAATCGTGGTAGAAAAACTACGACAACAACATGGTTGGGGTCTATTTATGAGAGATATGACACATCTTTTTTGAGGTATGTTTTGTGAGTTAGGGTTTAGCTATTGAGATGGTATTGGATGTTCAGTATTGTTGCATATATAATATTTTTTGAGGGATATAGTTGGTATTTTGTTGTTGGTATTTGGCATATGGATATTGGTCTTTTGGTTGTGATGTGTTGCTGAAGTTTGTCGTGTATCTATGCAAATCGCCGCAATACTTGAGCACCAGATTTCGCTCAGAATCTTTGATACCCAACTTGGTGCGCAAGGTATGAAAGATATTTGTGAATTCAGGCACTGCTTGGTCTCTTTCTTGATGCAATGTGGTCTATTTTGTGTACAGGTCGTCATAATTTCCAACAAGGTAGTATTGTTCCTTAATAGCATCGCTAAAGGACTCCCAGGTGACCGTGACTGTAAATAATGTGGGTTCCTTTGTTTCCTTTTGCTCGCACAAAGTTTCCCACCAATCTTTGACATGGGTAATGGCTTTGAGGAGCGCAAAAGTAATATTTTCTCTATCTGAGAAGTTATGGATAGAGAAATACCCTTCTAATAGATTCAACCATTTCTCTACAACATCTGCGTCTATCTGACCTTCAAATATAGGAATATCAAAGTTGATTTGTACCTTGAAGGGGGTGGCGCCTCTGTTTGAGGAAGATACGTCGTCTGTTGGTAGTCGTTGAAGGATTTGCGCAAAACTATCCATCATCTTGTTCCTCTGTTGCGTGAGGGCTTCCTCGAGCAACATTTTGAAGGGATCGCTTGTCCCTTCATATTTCTCTTCTCCCGCCATGAGAGGTTGTTTGGGTGTGGGAGAGATTTTTTCCTCAAGAGAAATAAGCTCGAGACCCAATTCTTTGTACCCTGACCTTGTTGGGGACATGCATTAAGAATGACAAGGAGAAGACCGCTTTGATACCACTGATCCATATTTTATGAGAAGAATGAAATGAATACATATTATTATCAAAATATGTTTAATACATAATAACATATATACAATAAAATTGGTTTCTATTCAATAAGGAAATAAGTTGAAACAGTAAAATGTAGCAGAAAACAAGCTTGCTAGAATGGTGGCAGCTTATCTCTGATAAGAGATGTGACCACTGCGCTCATTCAGAAGAAGATGACTACAATGAAGCCCTCAAGGAATTTTCACAATAAAGATGAATGCCCAAACCCTAGACATCCAAAAACCTAACCATGGGAGATGAAGCGCCAAAAGTCATGTGGGCCCCGTTGGGGTAAGTTAGTACATCAACTTTCCAAGGTCGTAACGTTTGCATACAATCTCTATTTCAGGCGCATGATACCCTGTTGGAAAGGTATAACCGAGAAGAATGATTTTCAAATGGCCCATGTTAGTGCATTTCACAATCTCATAGGCCCCAAATCCCCAAAAAACGTCGTTTAGGGCCTCAAAACGACCCCAGAAGTTTGGAACCCAAAAAACTGTTGAAAAACTGCTAAGGTGGAAAACTGTTTTTCAAGCTAGTGGAATAGGTGGGTGGCCACTGATATCCACCTAGATCAAGGTTAGTCTTTGTATTCCTTCCATTTAGATTAGTCTTCTTATTCCTTCCATTTAAATTGAGTGTGTCTTTTATCTTTAAATACATTCTACTTCTACAGAATATGAAACTCTCTTTCATGTTGAACTTAGGTGAGGAGAGAATGATGAGGTGAGTTCTACCAAGTGTAGATGAGAAGTCCAAAAAAATTTGAAAAAAAAGGAAATGGGAGTTCACTAATTAAGGAATATTGTACCACCTAAATATATTGGAGATTTCAAATTCTAAAAAATAATAGCAATATATTAAAGAGGGGTTAAAGCGTATTTCTAATATATTAAACTACACATATCCTTAATATACCAAAAAAATAAATAAAAAGAATATGAAAAATGTTATGAAAAAAATAAAAACCTAATTTTTTTATTAAAGAAAAAAAAATGTTAAAAAAGAATTCAACACCATTTTTTTTTAAATATTTTATAACATTTAACAAATTAAAAAGATATATATTATATCATATTTAATAAAATTTAAGATATTCTTTAATATCCAATACATACACATACAATTTCCATAACTCAATAGATTTTATATACACATACAATGTCATAAATTTACTAAATCAACTTATGGTAAAAATACACGTTCCTTTACATTAAAAATATATCGAGAATAACTAACTAATAATAATAGGTTGTGCCCCGTGGGGTTGATAATTCCAAAATTTTGCTAAACACATTTGGACTACAACACTTATCTTGAGAAAGGGGAGGGCTCGAAGATGCTTTTAAAAACAAGTAGGATAGCTGCAAAGAAGTTAGTACCAGCCCAGTTGAATGAAAACACATATTTTTGTTTAATCTGTTAGCGTCATTATTACTATTACTATGAGTGAGTAAAAGTCTTCGTTACATTTTATATATCCTACATAATTATATCGTAAGTAATTATTATCTATTATCACGTAATTATTATCTATTATCACAATTAGTTATCACTATTATTACAATAGTGACTCAATACAACTCGATTACTTATCACAAAAGTGACTCAATTATTATCCAGATACATTTCAATTATAAATTGTGTTAATGTGGTTTGATTTTTTTATTAAATAAAAATTAATTTAATAGAAAATATTAAAATCAATTTATTATAAAATATTAAAATTAACTATTGTTTTCATTAATACAATTATATACAAAGCTCTCGATACCACTTACAAACAAAGTATAGTTATCGATACCACTTACACAATAAAAGTTTATATTATTATAAGTAAGTTATATTATTATAAGTTGATGAATCTTTAGAAATTAATGTAAAAATTATGTTATTATAAGAATCTTTAGAAATTGTCCCCGAGGTGTAGGATAGTCGGTGACGGAGTGTGTTATTAAGCCACTCCGTGATGTTAAAGTCACCGGTTCGAAACCTGCGGGAACAAAAAATCCAACCATGTTAAGGGTTGGCCTGGCTCAGACCGAGTACAGGTTAATCGCGTAACCAACAGGTCTAGCACAAATTAACAAACAAAAAAAAAGAATCTTTAAAAATTAATATAAAAGTTATGTTATTATAATAATCTTTAAAAATTAATGTAAAAGTTATGTTATTATAAGTCTATGAATCTTTATAAATTATATATTATTATAAGTTAATGAATTTTTAGAAATTAATGTAAAAATTATGTTATTATAAGAATCTTTTAGAAATTAATGTAAAAGTTATGTTATTATAAGTTTATGAATTTTTATAAATTAATGTTAACATGTTGTAAGAGTGTTTAAACTTTTAAAAATTGGTTTTAAAGATCGATATCATTATGGCTTGCTTGTAAGTAGAGTGAAGTGATTCAAATGAAATGAATCTGTTTTCATGAAATTTGAGTGATTCCAAAAGGTTTCCTATTTGAATCGAATGTGGTTTGATTTTTGTTAGGTCACCTTATCCTCTTTGCCCAACAATCACAACAGACAAAAAGAATAGGTATAAATGGACATGCCACTCAATCTAGGAACATGCCACTCAGGCAAAAGGAATAGGTATAAATGGACATGATTTTAGTAACACTCGCCTTTTTGAACAATAGTATGTTTTCTTGCATTTCCGTTCTGGATGGCTCCAAACAAAGTATCAATTGTTATGCCAATAGAATAACAGAGTATTAATATGATTGCATATCCAATTCATGTACGAAGCAAGGTAGAAGTACGAATCCTATCTAACTTGAAAATAATAGGATTATTTATATTCTTGTCTCTCAAAGATATAGTGATAAAGATATTGTGCAGAATCCCTACTTAGGGAAACTCTAGCATCCTTCCTAAGTCCTAAGGTTGTTGATAGTTCCGTTTCATCTGTTTCATCCTTACAAAATACTTCTACAACATTAGACTATGAAAATACAAATAATATTTCTTCATAAATTGGACATGAGTATTCATGAGTATTTCTTCGTGAATCAGACATGGCTATAATTTTAGCATGGGCCTAAAAAAATTGCAAGAATGGAAACGAGAATCACAGTGGTGGTAATTTGGTTTCCGAGAAGGGACCAACACATTTCTTGAGGTTTTTCACATTAATCTTAATATCTTGTTATCTTGTTTTTCTGTTATTTGACGACGAAGCCTCAATCTTTTGTACTTTTGAGTTTAAAGATTTTAATTATGGAGGAGATTTTAGTGTGTATGCAGGTTCTCTCATGCTCTTGATGTATATTTTTCTGTTTTCCCTAAAATATTAAAGTTCCTCCAAGCTAGGGAGTGCTTTAAAGCTTAATGAAAGTTTCGGTGAGATTTAAGTGTATATGCAACTGTTTTGCTATTCCTATTTTCCCTTTGCCTTTAAAGATTAAAGGTCAAAGCAAGTTCACAAATTTGCTTGTACTACAGAGTTAAAATAAAAATGAGCAAAGCTATGCTATAGATTCAAATTTGGACAAATTTGGATATGTTAGTGAAAATGAAAAATTTAAATGCTTTGAAGCTTAAATAAAGAATGAGGTTGCATATATTAGATTTCTTCATATTTACTAGATTTCAACGTTAAGTGTGGATTTTCCTGAATTCTTTAGATTTCAACGTTAAGTCTAGATTTTCCTGAATCCTTTAGATTTCAACATTAAGTGTAAGTTTTCCTGAATCCTTTTGACTAATTACTAAGCCCTTTGCCCTTCTTGAAGGGGGAAAATGAAACCATTTACTACATAAATATGCTAAAATACCGAATATTGATTTAAACATTATGAATTATAATTATTTTCCATGTTTCCTGGGAACCTAGAATTGATTGTTAGCAACTTTTCAAATCAATCTAATTCGTGACTGTTAGCAAATTTTCAAATCAATCCGATTCGTGTATGATTTGACACCACTTCCTACATCCATGAATTCTATTATCAAAATGCTGATATGTTTTTTAGAATCCCGCCCTGGCTTGAAAGATGAATGCTACAAACCTATTGGCGAGGCTGTGAGGAAAGAGTCTCATTTGTACATGCAGTCTTCCAACAGATGAAACGGGCAGTATCCCATAGACAAACCCTAGTTTCTATGGTGATTTTATAAAAACATAAAAGCAACAGTGGTATTTCCAGTTAACCTGAGCACATCACAACACGTTCAAGCAACCCAAGGCAACGACAAGTAAGTACCCTCTCACAACAGTCAACAAAAACAACATTAGTGTGGCAAGGAATGGCATAGTTAACCTGCACAATGTAGTAATTTATATTGTTGTACTATGAATTTAGAGTACTTAATATTGTTGTACTATGAATGTTTTTCTAAATTCAGGAGGCTTTTAACCGCAATAATAATAATATGCTCCAAATCAAGAGCGTAGCAATCTGCCTTGATAATCAGTGAGACCTCTTGAGAGTACCGATAGCTTAATGCAGGAATAAACTCTTTAAATAACACGTTTAGATGCTATGACCCGCTGAGGAGGCCGTAAGGTGGTGGTAGTTGCCACGTTGATCACATCAACTGCAGTGAAGAGCATCGACTGCATTGGGCATCCAAGAAGTTGGTGGTAGTGGCCATGGCTAATTAATATTCTGACAATATTTAAGACAAGTTTCCCAATTCCACTTTACATGTCCCGTTCATATTTTTTTTAAATTTTATGTTATTAAATCATTTTTTAATATCTTGCAAATATAAATAAAATCGAGCATACACCACAGGCATTTAAGTCCCATCAAAAAATTTTAACCAATAAAAATTTAAATTTATCAAATTACAAAATTAAAAAAATTATTTAAGATTTTCAAAATAAAAAAGAGAATACATGTTTTCTCAGAACTTTAGGCTATGTTTTGCAAAAGGAATGAAATAATTACGAGTCAAAGCAGGTTGACTCTTAAACGAAAACTATAGTCCCTGGCATGGAAGGGACTAATAAATAATAAAATAACTTATTATAAGTAATTTTGATTGAAATTTTATAGTTTACAATGAATACATCCATCAATTTATTTTACGATTACTTTTTAACTTTGTAACCAACCATACAAAATTCACGAATACTTTTTAACTTTGTAACCAGCCATACAAAATTCTCCAAAACTATAGTGTTATTGAAAGTTCTTGGGGATGTTCTTACAGAAAATTTAGTTGACTGATTTTGTATGGAGATTTTAAGTGGTCTATAATTTATGGCGACTTTATTTAATCATGTCAATTTATTTTATTTTATGAATACTTGTCACTTAGTAATTATTAAAAATAAAAAATAAAGTTAAAATAATTATAAATTAAAATTAAAATGCAGTGTCGATAAATTGATCCATTGGGCAACAATGCACCGAGGTCAAATCGATGGGGTGCTTGATTTGAAAGTAAAGAGGTACCATGATAGGTGAGGAGAAGAAATCCGAGTATTCTTCCATGATCTTATCTACTTGATTCTTCTATGTGGAGAGGTCGGTCGTGGAGACTCTGGATGTGGTTGCGATCTTTCTCTCATTCTGAGAGCGAATCACGAAGAAGAAAAACTTCCCCATCTGAGAGATCACCTTCCTACATTACTTGGCAGAGATCAAGGAAAAAACACTAGGTGGGACCGCCTTGGGTATCCTGTATAATTTCTTGTTCAAAGTAATAATAACATTGTGAGGTCTAGACTCATATACAACATGACGTTTCCATAAATATGGTTGGCCCAAAAGAACATTACAAACTTCGAGAGGGGCAACATCACACAATACCTCATCTTTGAAGGGCCTGATGTCGTATGACAAGAGACATTGTTGGCTGATGCAGATGCCGCTTCCTTGGCGGATCCATCCTATGGTGTAGGGATGCAGGTGCAGCGTTGTCGGCAGGGCGAGTCACTTGAAAACCTCTGTTGAGATGAGGTTCTTCTTGCTACCACTATCAATGATGAAGTGCAATAGGGTACCCTTCACCCACATATGTGAATGAAAAAGGCACTCACCTTCCTCTGGCTCATCTGGTTCACCGGGCTGGAGCTTAGTGGTAACAATGATAGCATTGGGTTCTGCGTCAATGATCCGTCTCCCCCTTTCTGGTTCTAATTCAGAGTCGAGACCCGCATCTGATTCAAAGGCTTTCACCTCAACCACCAACGACTACTTTGATTGACAATCAACAGTGTGTTGAGTGCTCAACACACCCTAAAAGTTCTGTGACCACTTCCTTTTGGGTACCACCTTGTCTTCTACCTTTGATTGTTTTTACCATGGTTTGATCTTGATAACCTTCTTATCTGATATATTCGAGTTTCTCTTGAGCATATTAAGAACCATCTTGAGGAACACCACGACTGATCAAGGAACCGGCGACCCAGATTTCTCCCGGCTTACTTGAGAAGTTCGACATCGGTGAAAGATTAAGGTAGCGAAAATTGTATGGGAAGTCATAGTAGCTGAGTGTCGGCATTCTTTGGCGTCGGCTGATAAGAGTATCTCTTTTACGCATATAATCTCTGAAAAGATTTCGCCGAACATCGGTCCTTTCAGCTTCGACAGAGAAGTGTAATCATAAGCGTCGCACAAAAGAGGAGTTCTATCACTGACCTTCGATGCCTGAAACATCACCAATCCCAACATCATCGACATCGGGAGTTTTATCAAGAAAATAAAAATGTTGATAAACAATCTAAAATAGTAGTCGATCCCCGATCCTTATGAAGGTAAGACGTGACGTGACATTTAACCCCTAGCTATGTCAAGCACTCTGCATTCAAAGATTTAGTTAATTCTTAGATCACGCATTAGTTACTATCTTGTGCGTGAATCAAAATGGAACTGTTAAACTCATTGATACAATGCATCTCCATCCGCGCCTCTGCCGTCAACCAGTTAAGTCTCAGTGGCAGAAATCCGATAGCATTATATTTTTAAATATGCATTTATCACCTGTATTAACTAATTGATATGACTGGTAGTATCTCCCAGTTATATTCTTTTGAGTCCTTTTTGTGTGATCCCACTCTACGCAACAAGGAATTCAGAACCAACAGGAGAGTGGAGCCACCAGTCCAGAGGAAGCATCCGAAGTCCAGTGAGTATTAAATAGTTTTCTTAGCAAGCATTACAGGTATGGGTTCGCTTATGGATTTACGTTTCATTTGTATATGTTCTCACCCTATGTTGCTCTGTATATGTGTTTAAAAGGCAATTTTGATTGCAGGGACAATGCCTCCAAAGAAGCCATCCACTAGGAAATCACCATGGGCACCAAAGCTGCAAGAATCAGAAATAGGAGAAGGCTCCTCCCCAACGGTTGCAAGACAACTAGAGTTCGCTCCTAAGCCGATGTCCATCATCAAGGAGATCACCAAGGAGCCCTTTGTCTAGCCCCCAGCTTTCAGGGATACAGAGGCAAGCATCGGAGAAAAGACGACTTTTCCTCGCTGGGAAGAAGTATTCAAGAAGATCAAGAGAGAAGAGCCCCTCGAATATACTTCACACAATGACCCTGATACAAGGAAGATCGATGACGAGGTCCTCCCAAACATTCGCAGGGCTTATCTACACATGGTGGCAAGCCGGTCTCCAGTTTTCCCTTGCGTGGAGCTCTTAAAGTGGCTCATTGATCACACCGATGCACATAAATTTTTGATTAATGATGACAATGGCTAATGTGTCGGGGTTTTCCTGCCATCAGAAGTTCAAAAATACTACAAACTCAATGAGTCCGGAGAAAAGTTGAACACTGATTTCATGGTGAGTTTCTATGCCTCTCACGACACCAGCAAAATCTTGGCATCTTGGTGGAGGGAAGCAAGAAATTCATGAACCGAACTTCTGGATGGTACCCAACGGTCAATATTAGGGAACCTTATGCCTATCTCATGGCCCTTCTCTGTAGATTACATGGGAGAAAGATTGCTCCTGGTTTTCGGAAACTTGGATGCCTCTGGCTTTCACAGTCGTCGTTTCAGGTACTAGTTTCAATTGGAGTGCTATCATCTCCAAACAATTGAGCACATGCATAAAACGAGCTCAGGCGCCAAAGGAAGGAGATACCCCTGCCTTCTACATGGCTTCGTATCTACTGGACGTCATCTGCACCATGAACGCTTTTGCTGGGATGGACTTGAATTGGCACCCTTCGGAGCTTGCAGTCCATGTATACTACAACATCTTGTGGGAAAAAAGGTACAAGAAATCCTATTCTTTTATTTGTGATCATTTTATTGCGCCCATTTACTTCTTACTCTTTAAGAGAGAATGCCCTAGATTATCAGACGAAGCAAAGAAGGTCATAGTCAAAATTGGTCACTGGTATTTAGACAAATGAGAAACCTACATCAGGATTTTCGACGGTAAAGGGGCGCCACATTTATTACCCCTTTATGTTCCCGACTGGCTAGTGTTAGGAGAAATTGGTTATCAAAGCATCATACAAGGATACAATGCAACTTTACTAAAAGAAAAGAACTGGGCTTTCATACCGTATGGATTCCATATCAGCTTCTGCATGGTCAAAGACACCGTGCATGCTAAACAACTCGGGCTAGTTCAATTGGAATTTCAGTTCCAAAATGGCCGATTTCGCAAACATGGTCCCAAGGGATTGGTCCTACAGCACGCGTCACAAGTATCATCCTGTTGGCCTTATGCCCACGATCGGTTTGAGGATGAAATTTTCACTGAGAACGCTCAAGACTGGGATATGGTGGCAGCCAGGAAGGTCGATCCTAGAGGAACTAGGTTTGGAGCTTTGAGCTATGAAGAGCAGGCCACACTATTGGAGAAAGCAATTCAAGGAGTTGGTCGACACCCTGAAGTAGCAGTAGCATATGAATTGGAGGAAGAAACAAATAACCCCCAAGAAGACATTGAGGTCACAGAGGCTCATCAGGGATCCCCGGTACAAATCAGAGTTTTCCCTGAAGATCAAATAGCTCAAGAAAGTGGCACACTTTTATACCAACGGTCTTAGCTACTAATGAAACAGATGCAGGATAACCTGCATCCTTCCATAAGTCCCAGAATTTCAGTTACCATCCAAAGAGTTCCGACAGAAACTAGCAATCCTGGTCTCACAGCCGCCGATGGCACCAATGGGTCAGGTAATCCTTAGTATACGATATTACCAATTGATCTCTCAGGAGAAGGAACAACTCAACCAGAGACGGGTCGGGTGTCAATAGAAACACAAGATCCCAACCCCTTGAGCACGCTAATACATATATACAGTGACGACGAGAGCACAAAGACTTCTCGTGGCACCTCGGTGCACATTCAAGAAGAAGAAGGTCCCAAAAGGACCTTTTCCCCAAGTCCCAAAAAGGTCTCTTCTGTTGAGCCCGGGGTTTAGGACCAAGGAATCCCACAAAAGGAAGCTGAAGCTGAAGGTAATATCAACACAGGAAAGTCTGATGAACCGGAAATAGATGTAGGCCCAAGTGTCGAGCCTCCACAGAAGGAAATCGACAGTTCCACGATGGTTGAGCGATTAAGTGACAGGTCCATACAAGACACCTCTATCCTGCCCAATACTCAGATTCCCGGTGAACAACAAGTAGAAGTTAGATCTACAAAGCAGAATGAAGAAGTTCGAGGGTCCACCCTCGAACACATTTACACTGCGGGAAGCTTGGGAAACAATCTCACATAGGGTGATCAACAGATACCATACCCAGTAGATGAGGTCGCAGACATCTATGTGATCTCCTATGATCAAAAGAGAAAGGATATCGTTCAGAAGACTACAAAGAAGAGAAGAATCACCCTGGATCAGTCCATCATAGTTGTCACTGAGGAGAAGTTAATCGACACAGCGGACGACCATACGTCTGAGCTGATTGGTGTGGGAAAAGCCTTCTCAGAGGCCGCCTAGGACAGAGCTAGGAGAGATGAAAATGAACTTGCCACTACCCAAAAGGAGCTCGAACACTTGCTCCATCTTGCTGATTACTATAAGGGTGCTACACAGACAAATGTGTATTTAAAAGATGAGTTTGGTAAAGTTTACGATGAGTTCAAGAAGGAAACACAACTGTTAATCTTGAATATAGCCGAATTCCAGGAAGACACTCTCATGGCACTCGCGACATGTAAGGAAATGGAGTGATGGTATGAGAAGGCACAGTAGGCAATGGAGAGGCTCAAGTTTATTGAGGCAGTCCAGAAAGGTCGAGAAAAGGAATACCATGACATTCAGCTAGTAAGTAAAAGTAGTCTTAATTGCATGAAGCGATCGACCGAATACTGGGTCAAAATGTCTCGAATCCCACACAAAGAAATCCAAGAACAATGGGCCAAATGTCAAAATCATTGGGATAAAATCAATAAAATAATGAAAGACATCGGACTCCATGAGTATGGTACCCCTGATATGTTTATCAACCTAAATGAAATAATCAAGCTGTGCGTCGAACATGAGGTGTCATGGGCCGAAGAATGTGCAAAGATAACTGATGCAAAGCCTGGGCAAATACAACATTTCACAGGACATCCAATCAAAGCCAGAGCCATGCTTTAGAAGTTGAACTTCAGCCTTGCAAAATATCGGGTGCATGCAACAGACATCAGGGGAATCTATGTGGCTCCAATGGAACAACACAGGTTTCCATGGGCCAACACCTGTGAAGAACTCTTTATCATATGGTCTGATTATGAAAGAGTCCACCCTTTTCAAGAAACAACTCGGATGGACTGTTTAAAGATTGTTAGATGATGACGCCACGTGGTGATTCTTGATTAGCTCAAATTGTATTTTACCATTAATTACTGTTAAGACTTTGTTAGAACCCTATATAATAGGGGAATCAATATTCTGACTAATATCTATCTATTTCAGGCATTACGCTTTTGCTCACGACGGACAACAAAGGTGTAAAAGCGACATAAATCTCTTAATTCACCTAAGTTATTAACACACAAGAGTTTTTGTTTTCGGTAGTTATCCTGGCCTTTGTATTACTATCTTTTCTCGGGCATTCTGGAATTTTTCCGAGTTTTCTAGCCCTTGGACACGTCATGGGGCATATTCTTTAGTGGTTTTCGAGTTTCTGCCCTAAATTTGGGTTTTTTTTTGTTTTATGTGTTTTCATCAAAACTTAGCCTGGAGGCCAAATTTACGCTCCAACGCTCCAGCTCCATGCAACCTGCCACACAACAACATAACGCATGTCAGGGGTTAGCATGCAACATCATGTAGCACACAAGACACAGGTTAACAAAAACATACGAAATTGAGCCACCATATCAACTCAAAGCCAGTACCCAAGCTCCAGACCAAGTCATAAGGGAGAAGCCCACAGGAGTACATGCCATAGTATTTATGGTGAATGCCATAATTCACCAAGTAAGGGGTTTATGTGGAAGAATCTAATCACCATATTGTTAAAGAATAAATCCAAGTGTTAAATAGAGGATGCACAGAGGTCAAATTTAGTTTGTCAAACTACGCAAAGTGCCCGAGAGTAAGCTCAATAAGCTGCCAAATAGCCAAGTGGCCATTTTCTCTTGTTGAAATCAAGGGCATTGAAGAATGTAGATTCACCATCAACACACTTTGCTTCAGGCCGACCACCTTGAATTGACATTGATTTGTTTGGTCATCAGATTGTGGAGGTGATGTTTGAGCAGAACCTTGGCAGGTCACTTTGCAGGTGCAGATTAGATCACTAGGGATTTGGGTGGTTGGGGTAGTGGATCCACGTCCTCCTTTCTTCTCAACATTCTGAACAGATTCACTATAGCAATCGTGGCAGAGCGTGGCAATGGCAATGAACACAAACGCACACGGGATTTGAGGCTACTCTATCGCCTCTCAAAATAAGCAAAATAGTATGTGCGGCCTCTTGCACCTCGAATGTCCCACTGGGCGATTGATCTAGAATCGTTTGCCCCATTCAACCGACTTCTCTAAAGATCCGGTGCCACATCGTATGGGTAAAGATCTGCACAAGTGGTAGAGCATTTGATTGCAGATCTGATTTGCAGGAAATTGAGATAAACAAATTTGTATCTCCTCTATTTGATGAGCTCTGCTTTTGATGGGAGGCAGAATACTGTTTGATGATATAGATCATGTTGTTAGATCGTGGCTAAAGTTGAAAGAGGAGAATTTCTAACTTATCCGGGATTTCGAGGTTAGTTGATTTTAATGAGCCAATTTAATGGTCGAACTCTTGTTAGCAGAGATCAAATTTTAGATCTCAAAGAAGAAATTAATGGGCAATTAGTTAACACGTAGCAGAAATTGGCAAAGCATCCCAATCTTTCAAGAACATATATCCCTGATTTTCATACCAGGATAGCATTCAAATTCAAGAGGTGAAGGGCAATCTCAGGTTTTAAGGTAAGAATCAACGATTTAAAGATCAGTCAAAGACAAATGGCAGAGCGTATCTTGATACCCCTAATCTCAAGGCACTAATCCATCACATCATGAACAGGTGGCATAATTTTCTTATTTTCCAGGCATCAGTTGAGTACTTTCAATAGTCAGGAAATCAGTTCCACAAAAGTAGGCAGTAGTTACACATTTAGAGCATTGTTTCCAGAGTTCTAGTAGTTATTGTCAAAGAGTTCCCTTGAAAATACGGTAGTGGTACAAGTGTCATTATTTGTAACTGATTTCTATTTGTAGAAAGCATATTCATGACTCGAGGGGAGGAGGGATAAAATAAATTTTGGTCTATATATGCACA
>ML776768.1:272673-289488 GCA_009831015.1 Picea engelmannii
TTCCAGGAGGATTTTATGTAATCTTTAAATGATCAATCAGAAATAAACAAGTTGTTGACAGGATTCTCGTGTCGAGGTGTTGGTGGCATTCCTCTTCTATGTTAAGTGTTGTCTTCCAGTTATCATACCATTTGTTTTCAAATTCGTATTATCAAATGATAGTAATAGAGAAAAATTTATTAGTGAAATACTCTGCATCTGATCTTTTGGTAATCTTTATGTTCTCTTCTAAAGCTCAGTTTAGGAATTCTTAACTGCTCCTTTGCTTGGTTTTTTCCTCCCCTATTTCTTCCTCAATCGACACCATTCAAACTTAATTCAATCCAACATTTCCACTACCTTTCCCTGTGTAGGAGATTTGTCTAGATCTAAGAGTGAATCATATATTTAAGTGCAGACCCCATTTTCCCAATGGCCCTCCTTGTTGTCCCAAACCAACCATTTAAAAACCCAAAACCTCGATCCCTCATAACTAGCCTAATATTCTATGCCAAACCAAGCTAAATCCTACAGAGAGAGCCCTCTCTGAGTCTTGGAGGGCTAGATCCAAGACTCCAAGTGGTTGAAACGATTACCTCTGTCAATTTCTTCTTCAGCCGAGAATTACAGAGCGTTAACAGACTTTATATTATAAATAGGAACATCAACTGATGGTTAAAGGGGTCGATGGTTGTTGTAAGAAATCTTTTCTTTTGGTTTTTGATAATTATTTTGAGACTACTATGAATTAAGAAGTCCTTCTGGACCAGAGACGAGCTATTTTCATCAGATGTATGTGATTGGAGTTGGAGAAGAATTACTTCCTTTCCTGTTCCATGAATGTTGCAGTAAATGAGTAAGAGTAATTAATTCTGTTGTCAAGTTATCTGGTACAATGTTTTGATGTTCCTTGCTTTAAATGATGAAAGTAAATCATTGTGCTTCTATGTGATGAATGTCTTGGTAGATGAATTATTTTTCTTACCATGACATTGATTACAGTTGTGTTTCTTTCTCTATACTAAGTAGTTTACCTCAACTATGTGATGAATGTCTCGGTAGATGAGTTATTTTTCTTACCCTGATATTGATCATATATGCATATTATTTCTACTAAGTAGCTTTCTAAGACAACAGTTGGATGCTCTTTCAGTTAAAGTATTATTACTAAGCCCCTTTGGCATAAGATCGTTGTCTACATGTTCGAGTAGCGGGTTATCCCAAGTTTGACCCCTTCCCAATAGTTAAAACTCTTGTCCTATATTCGTCAAGTTGGTTTATACTTGCTTGCATCTCTTGTACCCGCCTCACCTAAGAGAAAATACAGAAAAAACTATTTTAACCAAAGGAAGAGCATTCACCAGAAAACACAAAAGCTCATCGATAATTTGGCCAGATTGTAAGATCTGGAGAACCATTCCACTCCAAACGTTGCAGAGTCTAATTGGGCCTCGGTGGCGGGTTTGGTTCCTGCTGTTGAATCAGGGGATTTAATCCCCATCAATATAATTGGTGCTAGAAGGAGGGCCTGAGAATGAATGGCTGAATATGTAATTTATATGATATTTTGAACAACCTATAGATTCGTAACGACCCACTTGCATGGCTAGTCATCCAACAGACAGCCCACCTTTACCGAGTACTCCTGAAGCGAATAACACACCCCACTCCGAGGAAGGATATATTCACCCTAAAATACCTTACACCCTCCCTCACGAGGAAGTGAATTAGTTTAGAAGGATTACCAGAGCCTACACCCAGAAAATCGATGCGTTTCCCTTCACCCCAATCCTCCCTCGAAGAAAACAACAAAGCAGACTAGTAATCATCACTCCCGACGAAGTTCTTGTACACTCTGTCGAAGACTTAATAGACTTCGCGATCATCGAAATCCAAGAACCTCTTGACCTCATACCTGAGACACCAACTGGCGATATATCTGAACCTAATGATCTTTCAGAAGAGGAAGATCCTGACTCCGACTCCGAAGATATGGAAGAAAACAACGGTTGAGAGGAGGAGAGGGAAGTTCCATTTCAAGACAACCAACCTTGGTTGTTTGGGGACACCGTGGCCGTCCTTGGACGAGTACACAATCTCCCTCGACACCCGGAAAAGTTGGTCCCCAAGTATGATCCTGAAACCTCAGGATTTCCCAAAGATCATACCAAGAAGTTCATACTCGCGATCAGTCTTATGAACATTCAACATGCAGATGTGGTATGTAGACTTTTCCCCTACACGTTTGAGAACTCAACTTCCACTTGGTATTTTAACTTGCTAGTAGGATCCATAACTAGCTGGACTAAGTTCCAAAAGGATTTCCTAGACAAATTTGCTGAAGAAACTACCATGGGATCCCTTACGGCCAAATTATTCATAGCCACCGTGACCCCAAAGGAAAGGGTCAAATATTTCAATCAAAGATTCATGACTATCCTAAACAAATTTCAGCCCGCGGTGAAACCGGCTCAAGAGTTGCAAATCGAGGTCTATGCTAACGTGCTTTCGGCCTCTATTTCCTTGTTCATTAAAAGAGCCACTAAGAAAACCTTCACAGAGAATTTCAAAGAGGCCAAGACGATAGAGTTCCATATGAAAGGGTGTAAAGAAGGCCAGGTATCTCTAGCAAGAAAAGAAATCCATCCCCCTCTAAGGAGATGACTCCTCTTGACCAGACCGCTGGGGAAGCCGGCTGAACCAACTCCCGATAAAGGTAATGGAGATATAGAAGACCTACAACGCATGGTCAAGAAAATATCAAATGAGATTATATATATGAAAAGAAATGCAGGTGAGGGAAACCAAGGCCAAAGACCCTATAAGCCTTTCTTTAAAAGAAACCAGCCTTTCAAAGCAATTGAACCTCCCCCAACCAACCTAAACATTGACTTAGGGAATGTCGCATCTGATTCTTTCTGTACATATCACCAAGAGAACCACTCATAAAGGGAATGTCCCCAGTGGGTCCACACCATGAATTTAATGACCAATCGTTTTCTGGGTGAAGTCTCTCTGACCGAACCATCCAACAGTTTGACCTTTAGCATTGTCGATCAGGAAGAAGCTAACACGCCACAAGACACGGCCATGCTGATATGGGATTCCGACGTGATCGTGTTTTCGAATGATCTGTTTAAACCTCAGGCACCACCCACAGAGATATCGGTGGTACAGACACGTAGTAAGCGTCAACCCGGCCCAAAAGATACTGATGCCACCCATGCCTCACAAATTAAATTAACTCCCGATCGCTCGAGAATGCCTTTCTCTCCCGGTAAAAAGCCTATAAGTATCCATACTCACGATTCTCCTAAATTAGATTACAATGTAGTAGAAGATTTGAAGAAGCTGAAAGCCAATGTATCAGTTATGGACATATGTAGAATCCATTAGCAGAAAGACCTTCTGTTGCAAGCTCTAAGTTTGGTAGAAAACCCGACCACCGACGATGGTCAGGAAAAGAATCTGCCCCCTATGGATTTGGCAAGCAAACCAACAATAAACACCTACTCAGAAGGAAGGAAGGAGAGGCCTTTTGTACCACCTTTCCTTTTAACGTTCGAAGTCTTCAACAGGAATCTCCACAATTGTATGGTAGACTCTGGGGCATCTTCCAATGTCATGCCCTTGGCCATTTGTAACAAATTAGGTGTTTTCCCTCTAAAGAGTGATAAGCACGTCATACAACTGGGCAGGACCCAGGTCAAAGTCATGGGGGAACTCAAAGATGTGATGATCAGGGTAGCCACTCATCCTAATTTCGTGCAGGTGATTGACATCATTGTGGTGGATATTTGTGAGGCATATGGGCTATTATTGAGCCGATATTGGTCCAAAAAACTAAAAGGATACTTTAGCACAGAATGGGCACACCTTTGGCTACCGCTGAAGGGATACAAGAACATGATCATAATCGAAAGATATCTAAAACATACAGTCACTGACCTAGAAACCATGAACAAACCAGCCTCTACCGATTTTCCCATACTAGGGAATTATTCTTGTGATTCTCACTTTGGAAATTTTGCTCCTCTCCTGTCCGATGTTTCTCTTACCCAAAGCTCCGAGATGATCTTTCAAGAAGAATTCTTGTTGATAATGGAAGATTCTCTCTTTTGTCAAGACCTAGTGTTAGGTCTTCTGGGAGAAAATATCGAAGAGAGAAACACTGATTGGAATGGAAATCATTGCTCATAAATTTGGACCCTTTATTTTGATGGATCCAAGTCACAAGAGGGTTCGGGAGAAGGGTGCATCCTCATTGATCAAAATTGTAAACGCCATTTCTTGTCTTGTAGACTAGAATTTGAGTGCACAAACAACACTGTCGAATATGAATCCTTGGTACAAGGGTTAAAGAAAGCCATGGATCTTAATGTCAAGGAATTAAAGGTGTTCAAAGACTTGGAAATCATTATTAGACAAGTGAGGAACACTATACACTGCAACTCCCCTCATCTTAAGAACTACCAGCAGGAGGTGCGGAGGCTGATAGAACGCTTTGAAGCTTTCAATATCACTGCGATCCCTAGAGAGAAGAACATCCTTGCTGACTCCTTAGCCACCGTTTCTTCAAGACTCTCGCCTTTAGAAGATTATGAAGCCTCCTGATTCACTGTAGAACTGCTCTACAAGCCATCGGTACCTAATAATATCTCTAATTGGAAAGTATTTGAGGGGGGGATGAACAGATCATAAGCTTCTTGACTAATCAATACAACTTCAAAGACCTCGCTATTGACAATGAAGAGTTCCAAGAGAAACTAACGGAAACCAATCCTCGGGAGGATCAACACACGGATAAACCAAAGGCTCACACAATTCCAAAAGGGATAGCAAATCTAGAGAATTTGTTTGATCTAAAGGAACCCTGGTAGCTCTTGCCCCCTCCACGAAACTGTAAATATTGGAACCCCAGACAACCCAAAGTATGTAAATCTCAGCAAAACGATATCTAAAGAGGATAGGAAATCCTACCTCAAATTATTCAAACAATAACCGGATGTGTTCGCCTAGTCCTGTAAAGATTTGAAAACGTATGATACCCGCATCATTCAACACACTATCTCATTGAAACCCGAAGTCAAACCTTTTCAATAGAATCTCCGAAAGTACCACCCATCCATGGAACCCCTAATGTATCAAGAGTTAAGGAAGCTTTTAGATGCGAAGATAATTTTCCAAGTTAGACATTCCGCCTGGGTAGTGAACCTTGTTCCAGTAAGAAAAAGGTCAGGAGAAATCCGATTATGCGTAGACTTTCGGAATCTCAACAGAGCTTCAGAAAAGAAAAATTATTCTGTCTCGCCGATGGAGAAACTCCTACAGACCGTGTCGGGCTTGGAAATTTTCTCCCTTCTAGATGGTTTCTCAGGATACAACCAAGTGTTGGTTTAAGAGGAAGACTGATTAAAAACTACCTTCCGGACCAAATGGGGAACCTTCGCTTATAAACACATGACTTTCGGCTTGATTAAAGTAGGAGCGAACTTTCAAAGGGAAATGGACGTGGTTTTTTGGGGGCTTATAGGTAAGTGCGTGGTAGTTTATTTGGATGGCGTAACGGTGTATTCGAAGAATAGAGAGGAACACATCCAACACTTAACTCATATTTTTGAAAGATGCCGAAAATACAGTATATCACTCAATCCTAAGAAAACTATTTTCGGTGTTGAAGAAGGTAAGTTGTTAGTTCATATTATATCTCAAGAGGGAATTCACATAGACCCAAAAAGGATTAAATCCATAGCTCAACTCCCGCTACCCCATAACAAGAAGGCTATGCAGTCTTTTTTCGGGAAAATTAATTTTGTCAGGAAATCCACCCCCGACTTCGCCAAAATCATCAAACCCTTACAAAAAATTATTTGCAAAGATTCTGAGTTTAAGTGGGATGATGAACAAAAAGACGCTTTCAACAATATCAAAGCTGCCATATCCTGGGCCCCAGTATTGCAAAGTCCTGATTTCAATAGAGACTTTAACCTTTATACTTTCTCCTCTGACCAATCGCTAGTTGTGGTTTTGACTCAGAAGGAAAATGACAACAATGAATCCCTGGTGTCATTCATGAGCACCAACCTTCAAGGAGTCGAGATCAATTACCTTGCCATAGACAAGTAGGCCTACGTGGTCTATAAAGCAATAAATCATTTTAGGTTGTACATCCTCAAGAATCACACTAAGGTGATTGTGCCACACCCCGTAGTCCGATCCTTGTTTACCCAACAAGAAATGGGAGAAAGAAGAGGGAATTGGATGGTGGTAGTCCAGGAATTTGAACTAGATATAAAACCTGCCAAGTTAGTAAAAGGACAAGGTTTGTGCAAACTCACAGCCGAAGCTCAAGATCAAGCAAACCAAGATCTAGGGTGGGATAATGAAATATCACTATGGTATGGTGAAGCAACATACATTTCGCCAGGATCGGAATCCTGGTACAAGGATTTGGCTCATCTATTACATCACGGGACTTGTCCTGAAAACCTCAACCCCAGAGAAAGGAGAGCCCTCCGATTAAAATCCGCACAATATCGCCTCATCAATTCGGTACTCTTCTGGATCAACTATGATGGGGTATTACTGATATGTCTCGAACGCGAAGACGTCGATAAAGTGTTGAAATAACTCCACGATGGCTCCGCTGGGGGACATTTTGCAGGGAACACCACCGCTCATAAGGTTCTGAGAGTCATCTATTATTGGACCACTTTATTCAAAGACGCTCATGCTTACGCTAGGAATTGTAAGACTTGTCAAATAAGTGTTGGCAAGGAGAGAAGAACAACAATCCCACTTAAGCCTGTAACCGTCTCTAGACCATTCGAGCAGTGGGGGCTAGATATCATAGGAGAAATTACGCCCAATTCTTCAAAATTGCACAAGTATATTCTTACTGCCACCAACTATTTCACAAAGTGGGCAGAGGCCATCCCTCTGACCCATGTAAATGAGAAAATAGTCATCCAATTTATAGAACAACAACTAATTACACGGTTTAGCATTCCTTCTGTTCTAGTCTTTGATAGTGCAACCTACTTCTCCTCTACCCTATTGACAAAGTTCGCTCTGGACAAAGGAATCATAATCAAGTACTCTGCAAATTATTACCCTCAGGGAAATGGTGTGGCAGAGTCAACCAATAAGAATCTGGTGAGGATACTAAAGAAGACGGTTGCGGATAACCATAGAAATTGGCATAACCAAGTACTCCATAATTCCCTATGGGATTATAGGGTCACACCCAAAGAGGCTATAGGGAATTCCCCGTACTTCTTGGTCTACAGATAAGAATCCATTCTCCCGAATGGGATTTATCTTCCATCTCTCCAGTTGGCCCAAGATTCTAACGATGATAAATTCTTGACCATGCAACAGAGAATCAACACTCTGCTCATGCTGGAGGAAGAGAGGGAGAGGGATAATTCTAAATTTTTAACCCATCAGCAGATAGTGAAAATATGGTTCGATAAGCATAAGGCTAAAGAAAAGAATTTTGAAGTAGGAGACTTAGTCCTAAAGTGGGATAAGGTAAATGAACCCAAAGGGAAGCATTCCAAGTTTCAGAGCCTATGGCTTGGGCCTTTTCAGGTGGCTGAGAAGATCGGGGTAGGTACTTATCATTTGCAAAATCTGAAAGGGGAACCTGACGCCCTCCCGGTAAACGACCAAGCCCTAAAGCAGTATTTCCAATAATAACAACACAATAAAAGTTATAAAAAAAAATAAAAAAATAAAATAATATAATACATATATATTTCCAGTTGGCACGAATAAAAGAAGGACCAGAGATATCTGTTTTATGGGACAGAGATTCTACATTCGCCCAATGAATCGCCATTTGTTGAGTGCTCAACACACGCTAAAAGTTCTGTGACCACTTCCTTTTGGGTACCACCTTGTCTTCTACCTTCGATTGTTTTCACCATGGTTTGAGCTTGATAACCTTCTTATTTGATATATTCGAGTTTCTCTTGAGCATATTAAGAACCATCTTGAGGAACACCATGACTGATCAAGGAACCAACGACCCAAATATCTCCCGGCTTACTTGAGAAGTTCGACATCGGTGAAATATTAAGGTAGTTAAAATTGCATGGGGAGTCAAAGCAGCCAAGTGCCGACATTCTTCGGCATCAACCGATAAGAGTATCTCTTTTACACATATAGTCTCCGAAAATATTTCTCCAAACGTCAGTCCTTTCAGCTTTGGCAGAGAAGTGTAATCATAAGAGTCGCACAAAAGAGGAGTTCCATCGCCAACCGCCGACGCCCGAAACATCACCAATCCCAACATCATTGGCATCAAGAGTTTTATCAAGAAAATAGCAACGTTGATAAACAATCTAAAATAGTAGTCGATCCCCGATCCTTATGAAGGTAAGACATGAAGTGACATTTAAACCCTAGCTGTGTCAAGTACTCTGCATTCAAATCTTTAGTTAATTCGTAGATCGTGCATTAGTTACTAACTCGTGTGCGAATCAAAAGGGGACCGTTAAACTCACTGATACAATGCATCTCCATCCGCGCCTCTGCCATCAAACAATTAAGTCTCAGTGGCAGAAATCCGATAGCGTTATATTTTGAAATCTGCATTTATCACCCATATTAACTAATTGATATGAATGGTATTATCTCCCAGTTATATTCCTTCGAGTCCTTTTTGTGTGATCCTACTCTACGCAGCAAGGAATTTAGAACCAACAGGAGAACGGAGCCACCAATCCAGAGGAAGCATCCAAAGTCCAGTGAGTATTAAACAATTTTCTTAGCAAGCATTACAGGTATGGGTTCACTTATGGATTTACGTTTCATTTGTATATGTTCTCACCTGATGCTACTCTGTATATGTGTTTAAAAGGCGGTTTTGATTGCAGGGACAATGCCTCCAAAGAAGCCATCCACCAGGAAATCACCACAGGCACCAAAGCTGCAAGAATCAAAAATAGGAGAAGGCTCCTCCCCAACGGTTGCAAGACAACCAGACTTCGCTCCTAAGCCGATGTCCATCATCAAGGTGATCACCAAGGAGCCCTTTGTCCATCCCCTAGCTTTTGGACAGAGGAAAGCATTGGAGAAAAGACGACTTTTCCTCGCTGGGAAGAAGTCTTCAATAAGATCAAGAGAGAAGAGCCCCTCGAATATACTTCGCACAGTGACCCTGATACAAGGAAGCTCGATGATGAGGTCCTCCCAAACATTCGCAGGGATTATCTGCACATGGTGGCAATCCGGTCTCCGGTTTTCCCTTCAATCGAGCTCTTAAAGTGGCTCATTGATCACACCGATGCACATAAATGTTTGATTAATGATGACAATGGTGAATGTGTCAGGGTTTTCCTGCCATCAGAAGTTCATAAATACTACAAACTCAATGAGTCCAGAGAAAATTTGAACACTGATTTCGTGGTGAGTTTCTATGCCTCTCACGACACCAGCAAAATCTTGGCATCCTTGTGGAGGGAAGAAAAGAAATTCATGAACCGAACTTCTGGCTTGTACCCGACGGTCAATCTCAGGGAACCTTACTCCTATCTTATGGCCCTTCTCTGTAGATTACACATGGAGAAAGACTGTTCCTGGTTTTCAGAAGCTTGGATGCCTCTGGCTTTCACAGTCGTCGTTTCAGGTACTGGTTTCAATTGGAGTGCTATCATCTCCAAACAATTGAGCACATGCATAAAACAAGCTCAGGTGCCAAAGGAAGGAGATACCCCTGCCTTCTACATGGCTTTGTATCTACTGGACGTCATCTGTGCCAGAAAAGATTTTGCTGGGATGGACTTGAATTCGCACCCTTCGGAGCTCGCAGTCCATGTATACTACAACATCTTGTGGGAAAACATGTACAAGAAATCCTATGCTATTATCTGTGATCATTTTATTGCGCCCATTTACTTCTTACTCTTTAAGAGAGAATACCCTAGATTATCAGACGAAGCAAAGAAGGTCATAGTCAAAATTGGTCACTGGTATTTAGATGAACGAGAAACCTACATCAGGATTTTCGACGGCATAGGGGCGCTGCATTTATTACCCCTTAATGTTCCCGACCAGCTAGTGTTAGGAGAAATCGGCTATTAAACCATCATACAAGGATACAATGCAACTTTAGTGAAAGACAAGAAGCGATATTTTATACCATATGGATTCCATATTGGCTTCTGCATGGTCAAGGACACTGCGCATGCTAAACAACTTGGGCTAGGTCAATTGGAATTTCAGTTCCAAAATAGCCGATTTCGCAAAGACGATCCCAAGGGATTGGTCCTACAACAGGCATCACAGGTATCATCCTGTTGGCCTTATGCCCATGATCGGTTTGAGGATGAAATTTTCACCGAGAACGCTCAAGACTGGGATATGGTGGTAGCCAGGAAGGTCAATCCTAGAGGAACCAGGTTTAGAGCTTTGAGCTATGAAGAGAAGGCCACACTATTGGAGTAAGAAATTCAAGGAGTTGGCCGACACCCTGAAGTAGTAGTAGCATATGAATTGGAGGAAGAAACAAATAACCCCCAAGAAGACATTGAGGTCATAGAGGCTCATCAGGGATCCCTGGTACAAATCAGAGTTTTCCCTGAAGATCAAACAGCTCAAGAAAGTTGCGCACTTTTATACTAGCAGTCTCAGCTACTAATGAAATAGATGCAGGATAACCCACATCCTGCCATAAGTCCCGGAATTTCAGTTACCGTCCAAAGAGTTCCGACAGAACCTAGAAATACTAGTCTCATAATCGCTGATGGCACCAATGGGTTAGGTAATCCCGAGTCTACGATATCGCCAATTGATCTCTCGAGAGGAGGAACAACTCAAGTAGAGACAGGTCGGGTGTCAATAGAAACACAAGTGTCCAACCCCTTGATCACACTAATACATATATACAACGATGAAGAGAGCACGAAGACTTCTCGTGGCACCCCTGTGCACATTCAAGAAGAAGAAGGTCCCGAAAAGACCTTTTCCCCAAGTCCCGAAAAGGTCTTTTCTGCTCGGCTCGGGGTTCAGGACCAGGGAATCCCACAAAAGGAAGCTGAAGCTGAAGGTAATCTCAACCCAGAAAAGTACGATGAACCAGAAATAGATGTAGGCCCAAGTGACAAGCCTCCGCAGAAGGAAATCGATAGTTCCACGATCGTTGAGCGATTAAGTGACAAGTCCATACAATACACCTCTATTCTGCCCAATACTCAGATTCCCGGTGAACAACAAGTAGAAGTTCGATCTACAAGGAAAAACGAAGAAGTTCGAGGGCCGACCCTCGAACAAATTTACACTGTGGGAATCTTGGGAAACAATCTCACATGGGGTGATCAGAAGATACCAAACCTGGTAGATGAGGTTGCAGACATCTATGCGATCTCCTATGATCAAAAGAGAAAGGCTATCATTCAAAAGAGTGCAAAGAAGAGAAGAATCACCCTGGATCAGTCCATCATAGTCGTCATTGAGGAGAAGTTAATATACACAGTGGGCGCCCATACGTCTGAGTTGATTGGTGTGGGAAAATCCCTCTCAGAGGCCACTGAGGACAGATCTAGGAGAGATGAAAAGGAACTTGCCTCCGCCCAAAAGGAGCTCGAACACTTATGCCATCTTGTCGATTACTATAAGGGTGATACACAAACAACTGTGTATTTAAAAGATGAGTTCGGTAAAGTTTACGATGAGTTCAATAAGGAAAGACAGTTGTTAATCTCGAATATAGTCG
Source organism: Picea engelmannii (assembly GCA_009831015.1). NCBI lineage: Eukaryota > Viridiplantae > Streptophyta > Pinopsida > Pinales > Pinaceae > Picea > Picea engelmannii. The sequence goes on from ML776768.1 coordinate 284,372, forward strand.
AATTCCAGGAAGACACTCTCATGGCACTCACGACATGTAAGGAAATGGAGCAATGGTATGAGAAGGCGCAACAGGCAGCGGAGAGGCTCGAGTTTATTAAGGCAATATAGAAAGGTCGAGAAAAGGAAGACCACGACATTCGACTAGTAAGTAAAAGCAGTCTTAATCGCATGAAGCGATCGACCGAATACTGGGCCAAAATTTCTCGAATCCCACATGAAGAAATCCAAGAATAATGGGCCAAATGTCAAAATCACTAGGAAAAAATCAATAAAATAATGAAAGACATCGGACTCCCTGAGTATGGTACCCCTGATATGTTTATCAACCTAAACGAAATAATCAAGCTATGCGCCAAACAGGATGCGTCATGGGCCGAAGAATGTGCAAAGATCATTGATTCAAAGCCTAGGAAAATACAACAGTTCACAGGACATCCAATCAAAGCCAGAGCCATACTTCAGAAGTTGAACTTCAACCTCGCAAAATATCGGGCGCACGTAGTATACATTAGGGGAATCTATGCAGCTCCAATGAAACAACACAAGTTTCCATGGGCCAACACTTGTGAATAACTCTTTATCAAATGGTCTTATTATGAAAGAGTCCACCCTTTTCAAGAAACAACTCGTATGGACTGTTGAAAGACTGTTAGATGATGACTCCACGTGGCGATTCTTGATTAGCTTAAATTGTATTTTACTGTTAATTACTATTAAGACTTTATATTATAAATAGGAACATCGACTGATGGTTAAAGGGGTCTATGGTTGTTGTAAGAACTCTTTTCTTTTGGTTGTTGATAAATATTTTGAGACTGCTACGAATTAAGAAGTCCTTCTGGACCAGAGACGAGCTATTTTCATCAGATGTATGTGATTGGAGTTGGAGAAGAATTACTTCCTTTCCTATTCCATGAATGTTGCAGTAAATGAGTAAGAGCAATTAATTATATTGTCAAGTTATCTTGTACAATGTTTTGATGTTCCTTGCTTTAAATGATGAAAGTAAATCATTGTGCTTCTATGTGATGAATGTCTTGGTAGATGAATTATTTTTCTTACCATGAAATTGATTACAGTTTTGTTTCTTTCTCTATGCTAAGTAGTTTACCTCAGCTATGTGATGAATGTCTAAGTAGATAAATTATTTTTCTTACCCTTATCTTGATCATATATGCGTCATCTTTCTGCTAAGTAGCTTTCTCAGACAACAGTTGGATGCTCTTTCGGTTAAATTATTATTACTAAGCCCCTTTGGCATAAGATCGTTGTCTGCATGTTCGAGTAGTGGGTTATCCCAAGATTGACCCCTTCCCAATAGTTAAAACTATTGTCCTATCTTTGTCAAGTTGGTTTATACTGGCTTGCATCTCTTGTACCCGCCTCACCTAAGAGAAAATACAGAAAAAAATGTTTTAACTGAAGGAAGAGCATTCACCAGAAAACACAAAAGCTCATCGATAATTTGGCCAGATTGTAAGATCTGGAGAACCATTCCACTCCAAACGTTGCAGAGTATAATTGGGCCTCGATGGCGGGTTTGGCTCCTGTTGTTGAATTAGGGGATTTAAGCCCCAGCAACACAGTTTTATGTCAGGGGCTCTTATGGAAGTCACACCACTTCTCGATGTCTTTCTTTGTCTTTTCTGTTTCCATCTTTGCTTGCGGCCTGGACTGGTTGTCATGAGGTGGTCTGTCTTTTCTCTATCCTTTGTTCTACGGGTTGGGGCTACCTTTTCCTGGATTTTGCTGTGAGGGGTTCCTAGGCCCTAATTGTCATGTCTTTTATTTGAGCTTCTGCATGATTTTGACGACATATCGGTAGGCCGCTCCCAAGGACGAGATGTCCCAAAACTCCATTTTGTCCTGCATGTATCTATGCAGACCGCCGCGATACTTGAGCACTAGATGTCGCTCATAATCTTTGATACCCAACTTGGTGCATAAGGTATGGAAGATATTTGTGAACTCGGGAACTGTTTGGTCTCTTTCTTGCCGTAGTGTGGTCCATTTTGTGTACAGGTCATCATAACTTCCAATAGGGTAGTATTGTTCCTTAATAACATCGATGAAGGACTCCCAGGTGACCACGAATATAAATAATGAGGGTTCCTCTATTTCCTTTTGCTCACACAAAGTTTCCCACCAATCTTTGCATGGGGAACGAATTTGAGGAGTGCAAAAGAAATATTTTCTCTATTCGAGAAGTTATGGACAGAGAAATACCCTTCTAGCATATTCAACCATTTGTCTACAACATTTGCGTCTATCTGACCTTCAAATATAGGAATATCGAAGTTGATTTGTACCTTGAAGGGGGTGGCACCTCCGTTTAAGGAATATGCGTCGCCTGTTGGTAGCTGCTGAAGGATTTGCGCAAAATTATCCATCATGTTGTTCCTCTGTTGTGTGAGGGGTTCCTCGAGCAACATTTTGAAGGGATCTTCTGTCCCATCGTATTAATTTTCTTCTGCCATGAGAGGTTGCTTGGGCATGGGAGAGATTTTTTCCTCAAGATAAATAAGATCGAGACCCAATTCTTTGTACACTGACCTTGTTGGGGACATGCATTAAGAATGACAAGGAGCAGACCGCTCTGATAACACTGATCCAGATTTTATGAGAAGAACGAAATCAATACAGATTATTATCAAAATATGTTTAACAAAGAATAACAGATATAGAGTAAAATTGGTTTCTATTCAATAAGAAAATTAGCTGAAACTGTAAAATGCAGCGGAAAACAAGCTTGCTAGAATGGTGGCATCTTATCTCCGAGAAGAGATGTGTCCGCTGTGCTCATTCACAAGAAGACGAATACAATGAGGCTTTGAAGGCATTTTCACAATAAATATGAATGCCCAAACCCTAGACATCCAAAACCTAACCCTATGAGATGAAGCACCAAAATTCATGTGGGCCCCGTTGGGGTAAGTTAGTACATCAACTTTTTGAGGTCGTAACTTTTGCATACGATCTCTATTTTAGGCACATGATATCCCGTTGAAAAGGTCTAACAGAGAAGAATGATTTTCAATTGGCCCAGGTCAGTGCATTTGGTAATCACCCAGGCCCCAAATCCCCAAAAAACGTCGTTTAGGGCCTCAAAGCGACCCCAGAAGTTTGGAACCCAAAAACTACTAAAAAAATGCCAAGGTGGAAAACTTTCGAGCCAGTGGAATAGGTGGGTGGCCACTAATATCCACCTGGATCAAGGTTAGTCTTTGTATTCCTTCCATTTATATTAATCTTCTTATTCCTTCCATTTAAATTGAGTGTGTCTTTCATCTTTAAATACATTTTAATTCTACAGAATAGGAAACTCTCTTTCAAGTTGAACTTAGGTGAGGAGAGAGTTGTAGCACCACTTTTCGGTTACCAAGGCTTAATCGCTATTAAAGAAAACTATAACACCACTTTGTACATAACTCATATAGGCATTATATAATCCACATGCGTTTAAGCAAAGAAATACATTTAAGCTCAGAGTAAACATATTATTTACTGCTATAATAAACACTCAATAACATTAACATTAAATTGATATGCAGAGTAGAATACATGATGATTATAATACACCGAGATACAAAAACATAATTAAAACATCATCTGATACTTATCTTTTAACAGTGGTAGATTCCACCAACCAAGTGCAGGCCTTCCACGAACCTCCCAGCCTTAGACCGCACTGCTCATCAAGCTCAGCAGTGGGTCACCCCCGAGCTGGGACTAAGCTCCACCCCGAGACAAGGAATCCTAGGCTAGGTTGAGGTTACATGGAAAAAAACACACAACCACAAGGAAGGGATTCTCTCCCAGGAATCACTCATGCTCACTGCCCACAGACCCTCATTCCCCACATGCCTGTTCCACCCCAGGAGTATACACCTTCTCTGTCACCTGGATAGTCCTTCGGTTGCTAACCTACCTTGACTTGGGTTACATTAACAGACCGGACCGGAAGTCTTCGGGCTCTGTGGCAGCTACAAGGTTCCTTCCAGGAGTCCTCTCCTTCCTCTGCGCACTCTCTCACCTAGAGAGAGACGCTCACAGGACAAAACCACCTGTTCATCCAACCTCAACACCACTCTCGCATGGAGAGAGTGTTTCACAACTGGTCACAAGCCATACGCAGTCCAGCAATGCGCGGCTGCAACAACCCACGAAATACAGACACAGGATTCCTCAAACTGGTTCGGTGATGGCAAATGGGTCTCACAGTCACGGCTTCGAGACAGAGGCTTCATGCACAGGCTCCATTTCAGACAGAGGATGCACACGGATTCCCCAGACACCACACAGACTTTTCGGTTTAGAACAGAGGAATACACCGGTTTTCTTAGACGAACACAGGTTTTTTAGTTCAGAAGATGTACGAGGTTTTTCTGCAGAGGTTGGATTCGTCATAACGCTCAGAGGCCATACACACTCATGCCGTCGGGTGGAATGGAGGAGAGCCCCCATCATGGCTCATCTTGCCATTTTATTTGCATGGGCCTGGGATGACACTTGTCGCCTTGGAAAATGCATGCGTTTCCCCAGCACGCATCCCCTTCCTCATGGTTAGGAACTTAGGATAAAACATGAAATGCTCATTCCCTTTTGGAATAATATTAAAATATTATTCCCAAGGATGAAGCCCCCGAGGCTTAACACTTAGCCCCTTTTTCCACCTTCCAGCCCCTAATCCCTTTCCTTCTCTGTGGAAGCTCAGTCCCCCTTCACTCATTCATCGTGGTCGGTCTGCACCTGGCAGTGTTTACAATTTTATTAAATGTTCTGCATGATTACATATATATAAGTAGGCTCCTGGCCTTCAACACTTAGGCTCCCTGGCCTAACAAACACATAAGCCACCAGCTTATAAAAACTTGGCTCACCAGCCTATAAAAAATAATTACAATTCCTTTTAGAACATGATTTACAACAGGGCTTGGCCTTGGGGACACTACAATCCCCCTCCCCTTATTTTTGCACTGTCCTCAGTGCAACTTACACTGTCTCTGCAAGCCTTTCAAAATTTTCAAAAAGATGCGGGTACTCTGCCCACATAGCATCTGCATGCTCCCATGTCACGTCCTCAGGACCGTACCAGGTCCACTGGACCTTTACAAG
>ML776768.1:297833-330906 GCA_009831015.1 Picea engelmannii
ATACGAGAATGTGTAACGTGTTTCACCCTATGAATTTTTGGGATGTATTGTATTTAAGTCCAGTGTCAATAGTGTGAAGATGTAAGATAGTGTGTTGTTCTTTTGTTTGTTTTCTCATACGCTTGTGATCGCTTAATCTGTCTTGAGATGGAAGACTCCCATGTTTTCTATATTTTTGTATTGAAATTCTATCAATCAGATCAGGATGAAAAGTCTGTATTATATTCTCTGATTTGGAAGATTCATTTTAGTTGCCAAATCAAAAGGGCGATCTGAGCTCTCCATATCCCACGCCAGTTGAAACCCACAAATTGGTTGTCATGTCATTGATGGATGGATTACAAGGACGATGGAGTCTATGTAACATCCAATCCAAACAAAAAAACTAAACAATTATATTTTTAAGAGCCTCTGGACGATGCTCTACACCACTCTACTTCTACTTCCTCCCGTCTGACCATTAAATAGTGGAATTTGACAGCCAGCTTTCACTACAAATTTTTAATAAATTATTGCCATTCAAAGATAATTTGCTATGGCATCTCAGATATGTAGTATGACTTCACGAATTTCCCACATGTTACAAATAAAGATAAGACAAAATGGGTTGATTGCATGAAGTAATATTCCTTCAGAAATGGCACGGTAATATTGAATACTATTTCTATATGCTATTCCCAGCTAGAATGCACAATATATACACCTGCGTTGTCTGAAATAACAAATTAAATCTCATAAAAGTGAATACCCAATAAGCTATAACATAGTAAAACCTGAAAATATTTTAAAACAACGCAACCATGAATCCATGCCAATATTTTGAAACCACCCTTATAAAAATATAATATACATAAATTTTTAACATGGAAGTAGTGTTATAGAATTCTATTTCAACTATCTAATTATTATGCGAAGAAACTTGTAATATCTTTGAAGCTTCATCTTTGAAAGTCTTGTACACTGTGCAAGAAATCTTTTATACAATTTAGAAAAATCCATTCCTTAATCTGGATAAAGTACAACAAAATTAAATAGAATATGGAAAGAGCGTAACCTGCCAATAATCCAATGGATGAATGATTTCAGTCAAAATTAGCCACTGAATGCCATAACCCACCATTCTTAAACTCATTCCAATGCCAAGAACAACCCACGTTGGCAGAAATGCGCACGCCAAAAACTAGCCCATGAGCTTTCCAAGGTCCAAGGCTACCGCCAAACTATTCAGTTGGAGTTGATTAATCCCCATAATTTTCTTCAAATCAGAAGAGTAATCGGAAAAATTGAAGTTGGTGCCATTGATAGATTGGAGCCATATCGCCGCTACAAAACAAGTCCATCGTTTGATGCTCTCCTCCATGGCACAACTAAAACCACATAACTGAAAATCAATACCTGCATTGCATTATGCTAACAATGGTCATTTTTATAGGCAAGACCTTTGCCGATTGGCAATTACAGGAGCAACATAGCCATAAAGTCTCCCATGGGCTCCAATGTAGTTAGGGAACTGACCTCCAACACCACAAATTATGAATACAACTATCAGAGTGGATCACTGATTTCAAGAAAATGGAGATTAAATACGTGTTACGGCAACGAAAACTCTTTTCTTGTGGGTAAATTCATTCTAAAAATCAAATCAGATAGTTCACATAGAGTGATTGATGGGATAAAAAGGTGAGGAACACATGATCTCAGATCAACAGATAAATGAAACCATGAAAAACTTTGAGAAAAGGAAGACTACAGTCAACACACGAGCAGATTGGCATGCAAGCATATGGACTAGGAGGTCCAATTCATCTAAAATTTTATACAGACATGCCTGTACAATGAAGTCAACAATCTCAAATAAGAATCATTCAAATGAACAATGACAGTTGTAAGGATAAAGCCTTATATATATATATATATATATTCAATGAAATGGCAATCAATCTCTGGAACAAATTATGAAACGCATGAATACAGAAAAAAACACAGGCATTTTCATTATATGAATCCCTCAAATTTTCACGCTTTCTCCTTACCAATCTCTGATATAAACATCAATATACAATTTTGAATTGGAAACAAATTGAATGACCGCAGATTTAGATTACAGGTCTTTGAATTCAAAGATTTCTCAGTGTCTGCGTGCAAAAACAATAACAACAACAGACTGCATAATGTAATAGTAGAAGCTTCCTCACATATCCAACATCAAAATCGACTGCCACCCTAATTTTTTTTTGCCTTCAGGCAGCTTGTCTTCCCTGATCAGTATTGCGAAGAAAAATATTTATCAATACATATAATTGATCTGATGATCAAGATTTTGTAAAATCAATGCCCACAAAACTCATCAAGGAAGAAGCGCCAGTCCTTTCATGGTGTTGTGATAATAGGCGTTGTCGAAGGTGGGCTGCATGCAGAGCTTAGTGGAAGCTCCAGCACATAGACCGCCACATTGCCAATCAACAAACGACGACAACATTGTCACTCAAATAACGACCACGATAACCAGGCTGTCAGGGAAATTGAAAATAGTATAAATATCACATTGAAAAACAAACATTTATTGTTTACAAGTAATGCTATACTTTATTTCCAGCATTACTTTCCAATATTACTCAGTTGGGGAAAATTACGAGGCAAACCTATGCTTTAAACTCAAATTAAGGTGCAAAATTTGGGTGGCTCTGCAATAACAAGGTCATTTGAACCACCAATCAAACATCAAAAAAATGCTTTAAACTAATAATTGTCAAAAATGTTTTTCTTAAAACTTTGGCAATGCATATCGATTGCTATATACCTATGCCTTCAACTGATATAATAATAGGTTGTGGCCAGTGGGGTTGATAATTCCAAAAATTTGCTAAACACATTTACACTACAACACTTATCTTGAGAAAGGGGGAGGGCTCGAAGATGCTTTTAAAAATAAATAATAAAATAACTTGTTATAAGAAATTTTGAATGAAATTTTATAGTTTACAATGAATACATCCATCAATTTATTTTACGATTACTTTTTAACTTTGTAACTAGCCATACAAAATTCACGAATAATTTTGAACTTTGTAACTAGCCATACAAAATTCTCCAAAACTATAGTGTTATTGAAAGGTCTTGGAGATGTTCTTAAAGAAAATTTAGTTGACTGATTTTGTAGGGAGATTCTAAGTGGTCTATAATTTATGGCGACTTTATCTAATCATGTCAATTTATTTTATTTTATGAATACTTGTCACTTAGTAATCATTAAAAATAAAAAATAAAGTTAAAATAATTATAAATTAAAATTAAAATGATAGGAAAAGTTGAAAAAGAAGCAATCCATTGATATACAGACAGACTTACAACATAATAAGAAGACCTTCATTTGACTTCTCGCTTCATAAAAAGCGCAGTTTATTGGGTGTTCCATTAATCTCCACCTATAATTGAAATGGGGTTCAGAATTTGGGTCCAGCCTTAGCCTCTTCTGTCCATGAAGGGAGTGGAGAAAATGAAAATAAACATGAGATACTATAGCTAGTTTGATCAGTTGACTTTATTAGGTTGCAAGTTTGACTCTTTGGATAGTTACATGTGAGTTTACAACAGTTTTTAATCTGCTCACTTGAAATATTGAAAAGGATGAAATTGCAGGACAATAAATATGAATGAAGAGGAACGTGACTTGTTTGACCAGTTCAGGTTATTGATTGAATGGACAATCCTGGACTCATGTCATCTTCCTACTTGAGGAAGGTTGGAGCTGTTGTCGTCCCACTCCATGTCTTTGGGTTTACTGGGCTCTGCCTGTGAGAGGACAACAACTTCCTGCAAATTCTCATATTCGATGCCTATCCCCTCTGAATTCGGAAGGGAATCAATATTCTCATTCTCATGTAGGATGACCACTTTTATCTCTGCTACTACCTCACTCATACTCGTCCTGGAGGACGGTTTAGCTTTAACACATCTAAGAGCTAGTTTGGCAATACGCGTGACTGATTTCATATCGTAGTTTAACCCCAGCCTCTTGTCGACAATTTCTGCTATTTGGCCAGGATTTTCATCCATCTCCACAATTTCTGCTATTTGGCCAAGATTTTCATCCATCTCCACATATGGTGTCACCTGTAAATACGCCCAAATATTGTTAAAGGATGCAAGTTTGAGAATAAAAAAAATTTGTTGCATATTTTAAATGATTAAGCTATAATCGGATTCGTTACCCATTGAATAAGGTTTAATTCTTCCTCGGGTAGATTTGCATTTATGGGTGGTATGCCGCATATGACCTCTAATAAAACCACTCCAAAACTATATATGTCGCTCTTATCTGTCAACATTTGAGTGCAAATGTAGCTGCGAAAACATTACGAGAAGAGAGTGAAATTGTCTCTTGTTTAATAAACGCCTATTGAAGTTTAAGGTTGTTCAGCATCGATAATATTGCAAAAATGGATCAAAATAAATTACTCTGGATCGAGGTATCCTGCAGTTCCTTTCACCGTAGTAGTAACATGAGTAGCCTCCCCATCAATTGCCATCCTTGAAAGACCGAAATCGGCCAGTTTTCCGTTCAAATTGTTGTCTAAAAGTATGTTGGCGGTCTTAACATCCCTGTGAATTATCTTTGGGGTGCAACCTACGTGCAGGTATTCCAGCCCTTCAAACACAAATCACAGATGAATCGCGTGAGAACTTACAATAGTTACGCACCATTTCTCTGTATAACATAAATCTTGGCAAAAATTTTAAAGAGTTACCTTGGGCTGCATCTAATGCTATTTTGAGCCGTGCTTTCCAATTTAGTTCCGAAATTCCTGCCCGAGCTGCAAAGGATATTTAGAATCAGATATACGTTTTTGGCCATTGTAATATGGCAGCAATTCGATCAAACAATATTCAAGTCAATCAAACGACATTGAACAACAGATATTTACCATAAAGACGGTCTCTTAGGGACCCTCCAGACATGTGTTCGTAGATAAGCATAAGCTCTTTGGATTCCTTGCAGTAGCCAAATAAACATACCAAGTTCTTATGATTGACTCTAGAAAGAAGATCGACCTGTTAGTGCAGCCACACAAAACTCTTAATGTCAACTGCTAATGTCATTGTGATAAACAGCTGAGAAATTGAATTCTACTAGGCTAATCTCATTGTGATAAACACACGAGAAATTGAATCCTACCAGATGCTTTAAGAATCTCAGAATTACCTCTGTCTCGAACTCGTGAATTCCTTGCTTGGGAAACAACGAAAGCACTTTTACCGCTATGTCTTTTCCTTCTGGAAGTTTACCTAAGAACACTGATCCAAACCCCCCTTGCCCAATCTTTTGACTAAAGTTTTGTGTCCCTCTCATCATCTCTTTGAAAGTAAAGCCACCGAACTTCGCAGCATTTGGCACCATAACCTTAAGACGATGTTTTTTCATGAATTTCTTCCAGTATACAGCAATAGTCACCACCAAACCCAAAGCGATTATTAAACCTCCGCTTATCGTTATTCCGAGAACAACACCCTCTTTGTCCTTTCTTGAATTACCTCTGGTTGTTCGAGCTCCTTGGATACATCCCCCCTCATCTGTACAGAGGGAGGGGTTGCCAGAGTAACTGCAACACAACAAATACAAACTTTCAGTGAAGTCGTGAACTTCCTGAGGTAAACTCATATGGTCTTTCAACCGTTGTTGTATAAAAATTCTCAACTTCCCTAGAAAGCGAATCTATGTTAAATATAAGAAATAGAAAATAAGATTTTACCAGAACGGGAGTTTAAGCGAATTTGGTGTCAACAGAAGAAATAAAGATTACCTGAGATTCAATGAAGGATTGTGGAGAAGTTGTGGAGGAATCACCCCATTGAAATTATTGTTCTCTATAAACCTGTAAAGTTGATAAAAAGGAATTGTTATACAATATTACGAATTAATTCCTTTCAATTTTGAAGAGTAGTTGGCAAACGACGTAGAAGAGATACACTTACAATTCTTTAAGATGTTTGAGTTGAGATAGCCAGTCTGGAACGAGACCTGTCAAATAATTGTTTTGTAGATGTCTGCTCCACAACAGAACAAAATGGACCCATTTTTCTTTGTTAAATGACACGAATCTCGTTTTTCTGAGACACGTAATTGGTTCAAGACTAAAAGACGGATTTATGTTTAGAAGAAACTACTTACAATCTCTCCAACCTGGTTAAACTGGAGAAATTTGGCAAGGGTCCTATCAGATGATTATTGTCAAGTGACCTGCTAATTTCAACAGTACTAAATGAATGTCACTTCCAATATAATTTCAAAGACAAACTCTATTTCTGATTTAAATAATCCCAAGTACAAGACTTATGAACTGCTAATACTTTTAACATAATATTCACAATGCTAGCCAATATTTCAATCATAGCCTAGAACTAATGTGTATGCGTATGGTGTATCTCTTTGGAGCATTTTCGAAGTGATAAAAACAAGGTAGAAGTTTGCTTACAGTTCAACTAATGCAGTCAAATTTCCAATATCTCCAGGTATCGATCCTGTAAGATTCTTTCCCGACAAATTTCTGGCAACAATGAAATTCTGGTAAGCTCTTCGGATTTCACCTATAATTGTGGTCTCTTTTCAATTTCAGCTATAAACAAACAGTGAACTGTAAACAAAATCAAAGAATGCAAATTACATTTCGGATATCCGCATGGCAAAAGATATGTTATCACACCCAATTCCTTCCTAGGGGACTAAATAGCAAGGATCGAAAGTCCAATTTTTAATGTCAAACCTCCTTTCGATAGCCTCGAGAGCTTCAACTGCAACATAAACAGAACTTGGTTAGGCTTAGTATCAGCAATTTCAGAATTAGGAGTTTTATAGACAAGCGCACTTACTATCTTCCGAATATGTAGCAATGTCCGTATCCAAAATCAAGTAATTCTCAAAAGCATTGAGTATAGGACCCAGGGTCGAATCAGTGGCCTTCAAGAGTTCCAAGTCGAAGAATCGTGTCTCCCCCAATCTCAATGCTAGCTCTACGACAGAATAATTCTGCACCATAGTAATGGGCTGAGAAAGTTCTTCACCATTTATGAGAACGTGAAAAGATCTCGTTTCAGTCATATTAAGCGGCTGCATCTCGGCAAAATATAAGAGCAACAACGACTCGGTCTTTTTCAACGGTCCTACTCTTAGATAGAATTCTAGAATATCTTCGGTGGTTATCCAGGCCGTTTGCATGACAACAGTTGGAGGAAGGTCTTGGGTATTCTTTGTTGAAATGGGCTCTTTGAAATTTGTGATAGCACCTATATTTGAACTTTGAACCAATAAACCCATATTACTTGATATCCAGATGCGGTCGAAGCTGTCGTGAGGATACCTGCTTAATTCAACGTACAAAGTTACTCAAACAAATCATTAAAGTCACACCTAAAACATCTGAAGTGTACAAAACAATAATTCATCCAAAGTTGGGCAAGCTGGGCTTCCTATAGATGACATCTCTTTGGTTGTGACGCTTAGATTTACATAGCTAAAACATACAAAGTTGAAAATGCTCACCTTACCGAGGAATTTCCACCAACATCATGCCTTGATACTAAAGTCAACATTGTTCCTGCCGTTGCCTGTGGATACATGCCATTTCGGAGGGTCCTCAACTCTATAGCACTGATAAACGGATCATGGGACTCCGAGGTTCTGATCAAGCAAATATACAGCACTGTCCCGGAACTAACCAAGATATTCTCAGAAATAAATGGAAAATTAGCGGATCTGAACTATATATTTTGGAAAGCCAGCATACCCCGTGTCTCGATAGAGAAAGCGAAGTTTATGGGGAATGTATCGAATCCACTGAAATTACCAATGGCAAACCATAGTCTTAACAGGTAAGGCATACTGGGCGCGACAGGCAACCGAAAGCATGATTTGTTGAGAGGCATTGGGAAGTACTGTAGATATTGCATGAAAGAACCGTAGATTTCTTGAGAGATGTCCCCTGTGTATCCACTATGACCAACGTCTATGTACTTAGAATCAGGAACCCATGTTATATTGTTTTCGGGGTCAGTATGATTTGTTTCCGCTCCACAATCGATGCTGAGAAATCCTACTACCCCAAAGTTCAATTAATTAATGAAAGAATAATATCGACATTATGAAAGCTAAAAGAACCAAGATTGCAAATGAGGGCAAAACAGCAACACTGCTCCAACATTCTAGCTACTATCAGATTTTCAGAATGCTGAATAATACCTGGTTGAGCAATAACCCTAACAACCAATAAAAACAACACCACGATCCAAACGACAGATTTTCCACATCTCAGTTTATCCATCGCTGCACCACTTTTTAAGAATAACCACCGTATTCAAACAAGTTCATATCATTCACATCACTCTTTCAATAATCTCAATGTACAAAATGAAAATACCCCATTAGAAAGAGCTTGGCGTCTTACGTCTGGGCCAAAAGATTGAAACAAGTACCCATTTGATACAAGAAAGCAGGACTATATATTCTCCGACGCTGAATGAAATTAAAAAGATGCTATAGTTTGATATAAACAGAAATACAGAACTTTGTCGACAGTTCACAAACTCCATGATTAGAGTCCACTACAAGCAAAGTCAAGCATAAATGGATGGAAATTGGGTCTTTGTCCATTTTCTTTAAAATAATATATTTTATAATAATAAATATCGTATCGAAGAATCTTTTACCTAGCATAAATGGATGGAAATTGGGTGTTTGTACATTTTCTTTAAAATAAAATATTTTATAATACTAAATATGATTACGAAGAATCTTTTACCTAGATGTGAACCATACCAAACTAACCAATAGGAAGATGGATCAATTGTCAATTATTATAATTATGATAAAGTAAACTATGTTATTAGGGCCATGTTATTAGAGCCAAAAATTTAAATATGGTAAAATAGCTTAGATTCTGACCGTAAAATAAAGCCATGACATTTTGGTTTCTAGCTACGCAAAAGCACTGTTGGCATTTGTAGTCAACATCCACCGGCAGGGCGGCAAACCAAGGCAGGTGCAATAAAAGTGCAAATGAAACAGTGGAAAGTGGAAAAAAACTAAAATCGTCGCACTCCTGCCTGTCTCCTGTCGTGCCTGTCAAGGAATTTTTTAATATTTTTATGAACTGGTGTTTTTTTTTTCAAATGGTCTTTATCTTTATAATTTTTGTGTGGAATCTTGCACAGTAGGTCATATGCTTCCAAGCAAATTCTATTTTAAAATTTTCAATATTCTCTTAAATATTTCAATTAAGATAAGTCATCTTGTCTTACTTTTTTAATGAGGGCTTGTTTATCTTAAGTTTCAATATCCTCTACTATCAATACTAAATAAATTACATAAAAACTTTCAAAATTAAATAAAAGATCTTTATTTCATCAGATAAACAAGAAAAGTTGGTTCTATTATTTTTATTAGACAAAAACAAAACAATTTGAGTATTCTTTCTTCATAGGTTGGTCTTTTATATAACATACAGATGGTAGATGGGTTTTGGCTGGCTGAGCCTTAAATTTCAAGATTCAGGTTTCAGTTTGCACAGTGTTGGATTGCAATTTGCATGATGTCACTCTCAACTTTCAAGTGTGCATTGTGCATGATTGCAATTTGCATGATGTGAGTAATGCATATCTCAAAGTCTCATTTTAGAGTCTCAACAATGTAGCCATTGTCTAAGCTTATTTAAAAATTTCTATCCTTATTTGAGAGACTCATATCTGAGAGATGAAGTCTCCAATGAGATTGCTAACTTCTTTCATTTTTTTCATTCAAATTTGGAAATGCTTACAATTTTAACTAAACATCATTAACTTATAGATTTTAGAAGTGTCTCTATATGACCATTAAATAAGAAAAAAATGAATAATTACCCATCAAATTTAACCAATGAACTTGATTGATCCATTGAATAACAATGAAGTGTGGTTTAATAACTCCGAGTCTGAATGCTTAAATAAGAAAAAAATGAATAATTACCCATCAAATTTAACCAATGAACTTGATTGATCCATTGAATAACAATGAAGTGTGGTTTAATAACTCCGAGTCTGAATGCTTAACAGTTTCTAGAAGGGAAAGGAATGGAATTTTGCAGTACTCATTACCTTTGCCCTGTGTGTTCTAACTGTGACAAGGTTCCCAGCGTTTCAAGATTTCCACTTTATTTTTTTGTGGGTGATTGTATCGAAGGCAACATGGAATCCAAAATTGAATTTATAGTGAAAATCGTTGAGAATGGTTAAGTTATCAAATGAAAGAAACAAAAATCGATGAGAACGGTTAAGTTAATCGAATGAAAGAAACTCTGAAAGTGACACAACAAGAAAAAACAGTGAAGGAGAAATTTTATATGTTAAACAGCGTTATTGGAATTGAAGCACACTGTACCCATCACGTTAAGATTCATGATTTCACAGAGAATACTCTACGGGGTGTCAAATAGCCAATATAATAGCTTATAAAAAATATTTTTAGTTTGGAAATGTGGAAATTGGTTTATTGAATCTTAAGAGGGTAAGTGATTACTTATCTAATGACCAGTTTTACTATGGAGTTGGTGAGAATTTGTTCTTATCTTAGCAATGCTTATTTTTTTTCTTTACACTTGGCAAAACAGATAGATAATTTTTATCTTGTACATTAGGGTTGATTACATTATTATAGTATTTTTTTTTTTTTTCCTCTAACTCTTTATCACACCACATTTTCTCCTTAAATTTTGATTTGAAGTTTTTTTTAATAGTATATTTATTCTGAAAAATGGTGTTCCATGATTCGCCAATAGTTTATAGTTTAGCCAAGATAAGGCATCTTTATGCCATCCTAACTTGAGTGATGATGGTTATGACTTTATTAGTGTATTAATACATTAAATAAAGTATTAATACATTAATAAAATATTATATTAAATATATCAATAAATACATCAAATGCATTAAAAAATACATGGCTAAAATTTAGTACATTAATAACTTATTAATGTACTAATAATTTAATACATTGATAAATAAGTGATACATTGAAGTTAATGTATTTAGTAAGATATTATTAAAATATTAATATATTAACAATACATTAAAATATAATAATGTGATGTATTATTAATCTATAAATGTGATGTATAAACTAAAGCATTAATACATTAATAATGTAATGTATTAGTTTATTGTTACATTAATACATTATTAGTGTATTAATATGGCATTTAAAATATTAATACATTAACAATACATTATTGCATTACTTTAATCTAATGTATATATTACAATATTATTAAAGTAAGAATGTAATGTATTAATTAATTAGTACATTAATACATTGTGCAAATATGAATACATTAATAAAGTAATACATTAATAATATATTATTAAAGTAATAATACATTTTTAAATAGATGGTTGACTATGATTATGGTTTATTATGGTCATGACTATGAACAACAATAATAAAATAATGTATACAATATATTAATTTAATTAATTAATAAGTTAATACATTTTTAATAAAAACATTACTGTAGCATTAATACATTAATAAAGTAGTAATACATTACTAAAGTATTAATACATTATCACATAAAGGTAATGTAAAAGTTAAAGTATTAATTAACATTAGTATATAAAATAATACATAAGAAAAATGTTAATAAAGTAGTAATACATTGACCTTAATGACTTTAGTAATACATTATTAAAGTATTAATACATAATTACATTAATGCAATGTAAACATTAATGTATAATGAAGCATATTAAATTATTAATACATTAATAACACATTAATAAAGTAATAGTACATTAATAAATACATTAAAGTATTAATACCTTAATAAATACATTATTAAAGTAGTAATACATTAATAACACATTATCAAAGTATTGATACATTAATACATTAATTGAAAATGACCATTGTTTCTTATGGTTGACCGTGACCATGGTTAACTTGAGTAAACCTTGATTGAAATTGGGAAGGAACAATTCACTATGGTTGATCATGGTTGTCTCTCACCATGGTTGACTATTGTTGACCATGACCATGGTTAACTATGGTTTGATCTGGGTTTATTATGAATGACCATGTGCATGGATGACCTTCCTTGACCATGTTTGATCTAGGTGGATATTGGTGGCCACCCACCTTTTTCAACTCGCCCAAAACAATTTTCTGGCAATTTATTATTTTTAGCAGTTTTTAACTTTCGGGGCCAATTTGAGGGCCCAAATGAAGGTTTTTTTTTAGATCGAGGTTCTCAATAATATTCTACAGCATGATTGAGGCCCCAAAATGAATATCCTCGACGATACCTTTTCAACAGGCTATCATACGCCTAAAACGAAGATCGTATGCAAAAGTTACGACCTCGGGAAGTTAATGCACTAACTTACCCAAACGGGGTCCACATGACTTTTGACGCTTCATCTCCTAGGGTTAGGTTTTTGGATGTCTAGAGTTTTTGGCATTCCTGTTTATTGTAAAAAGGCCTTCAGAGCCTCATTGTAATCATCTTCTTACGAATGGGAGTAGCCGTCACATCTCTTCTCAGAGATAAGCCACCACCATTCTAGCGAGTCTTTCACTCTGTATTTTTACAGTCTCTATACATTTCTTTCATTAAGAGAAATCATGTATTACTGTATATCCATGTTTATGGTTGCATCTCTGATACATTTATGTTATATGATTGAATATCTGCGATATCTCTGTGCATTTCTTTATTATATCTCCACTCTCATTTCGTGCCGAAAATAATCGAGATCAATGTTGATGAGATTATGGTGGGCCAATTTGATTATGTTTAACCATAGTTTACTATGACACTACTACATTACAATGTTGATCATGTTTGTTTTTGTCACATTGAGACATAAAATTTTGTTCATTACATTGCAACATCAAATTTTGTTTGTCACATTGTGACATAAGATTTTGTTCATCGCATCACATCGTAAAGTTATGGTCATCAAATTACAATGAATGGTTTTATTTGTCACTAGTGTTGGAAAAGGTTTCTCATAGTCCAGTAGTGGGTTATATTCGTCACATTGTAACGTCGGGAAATGCTCGTCTCATCACAATGTTGGTCTATGTTTGTCACATTTCCACATTGGGTTCTATACATCCCATTTCCACAATGGGTTGTGTTCGTTCCATTGCAATTTTTAGAATTTTCTATCGAAAGGAGACGTTAGGATATGTGCATCACATTGCAATGTGAGGACATGTTCATCACATTGTGATGACAAGGCTATGTCTGCCACTTTACAATGTTCAATTATGTTTGTCACATTGCGATGAGAGGGCTATGTACATCAAATTGTGACATTTGTATATGTTTGTCACTTTGCGATGAGAGGGCTATGTTCATCACATTGTGACGAAAAATTAAGTTCGTCACATTATGACACCAGGGCTATGTTCATCACATTAGGACATTTGTATATGTTAGTCAATTTATGAAAGCAAGACTATGTTCATCACATTGTGACGTCAATCTAAGTTCAACACATTGCAACGAGAGTGTTATGTTCATCACATTGGGACATCCGTATATCTTTGTCACATTGCAACGTTACTATGTTTGTGACGACAGGGCTATGTTCAACACATTGTGATAATACGACTATGTTTGTCACATTTCCATGTCTGTTTATGTTCATCACATTGTGATGGAAGGGCTATGTGCATCACATTGTGACATTAGAAAATGGTTGTCTCATTGTAATGTTGGTCTATGTTTGTCACATTACCACATTGGCTTCTATACATCACATTGTGACAATGTTTTATGTTCGTTCCTTCGTGACATTTGGAATTTTTTGTCAAAATGTGATGTTAGAATATGTGCATCACATTGCAACGCGGGGACATGTTTGTCACATTGAAACAATAAGGCTATGTTTGACACATTACGACATTCATTTATATTTCTCACATTGAGATGAGAGAGCTATGTTTTTCAGATTGTGATGTTTGTAAATGTTTGTCACTTTGCGATGGGAAGGGTATGTTCATCACATTGTGACATCAATTCAAGTTTGTAACATTGTCACGACAGGGATATGTTCATTACATTGAGATGTTTGTATATGTTACTCACTTTATGACAACAAGGCTACGTTCATTACATTGTGACATCAATTTAAGTTTGGCACATTGTGACATAGGGCTATGTTCATCACATTACGACATCTTTATATGTTCATCACATTGCAATGTTACTATGTTTGCGACAAAAGGGAAATGTTCGACACATTATGACAATAAGGTTATGTTCATCACATTGGGACGTCTATTTTTATTCGTCACATTGCGATGACAAGGATATGTTCATCACATTGCGTCGTTGCTATGTTTAAAAGATTTCAACGTTACTATGTTCAACACATTTCGATGTTTGGAAGTCTTTGTCACATTCTGACATCATGATATGTGCATCACATTGCATTATGTTCATTCCATTGTGTCATTCTAATTTTTTTGTCAAAATGAGATGTTAGGATATGTGCATCACATTGCAATGCGAGGACATGTTCGTCACATTGTGACAACAAGGATATGTTTGCCACATTACAATGTCCAGTTATGTTTTTCAAATTGCAATGAGAGGACTATGTTCATCAAATTGCCATGAAAAGGCTATGTTCAACACATTGTGACGTCAAATTAAGTTTGTCACATTATGACAACAGGTCTATGTTCATCACATTGTGATATTTGTATATGTTAGTCACTTTGCGACAACAAGGATACGTTTATCGCATTGTGATGTCAATTAAATCTCGTCACATTGTGATTATAGTTTTATTGATCTAGATTATTTTCGGCACGAAATGAGAGTGGAGATATAATAAGGAAATGCATAGAGATATCACAGATATTCAATAATATAACACAATTGTATCAAAGATGCAACCATAAACATAGATATATAGTAATACACGATTTTTATTAATGAAATAAATGTACATAAACTGTAAAAATACAGAGTGAAAGACTCGCTAGAATGGTGGCAACTTATGTCTGAGAAGAGATGCGACGACTACTCGCATTCACAAGAAGAGGATTACAATGAGGCTCTAAATGCATTTTTACAATAAACAGGAATGCAAAAAACCCTAGACATCCAAAAACCTAACCCTAGGAGATGAAGCGCCAAAATTCATGTGGGCCCTGTTTGGGTAAGTTAGTACATCAACTTCCCGGGGTCGTAACTTTTGCATACGATCTTCGTTTTAGGCGTATGATAGGTCGTTGGAAAGGTATCGTCGAGGATATTAATTTTGGAGAAAAATTATTCCTTTGTCTATTTTTGAGAAGCTATATCTCTAAAAAATTTCATTTAGGCCCTCAAAATAGCCTTAGAAGTTAAAAACTGCTAAAAATAGTAAATTGCCAAAATTGTCAAAAAACTATTTTGAGCCAGTTTGAAAAGGTGGGTGGCCACGGATATCCACCTGGATCATTTATGTTCATCACATTGCGGCATTTGTATATGTTCGTCACAATATGACGTTACTATGTTTGCGACGACAGGGCTATGTTTGACACATTGTGACAATAGGGCTATGTTCATGATATTGCAATGTATGTTTATGTTCATCACATTACAATGACAAGGATATGTTCATCACATTGTGATGTTGCTATGTTTAGTAGATGGAAACATTACTATGTTCGACACATTTTGATGTTTGGAAGTGTTTGTCACATTGCGACATCAAGATATTGTGTCACATTGCAACATGAGGAAATGTTCATCACATTGCGATGAAGAGGTCATGTGTGACACATTATGAGTTTGTTTATGTTTGACACATTGCGAAGTTACTATCCATATTGTGACGCCATGGCTACTATCATCACAATGTGACGTTACTATGTTCATCAGAATGCAACGTTATTATGTTTGTCAATGTGCGACGTTACTATGTTCGAGACATTGCAACATTACTTTGTTTGTTACATTGCAAGGTCCCGTTTTTTTCTTCATATTGCAATGACAGGGTTATGTTCATCACATTATGGAATCTATATATGTTCATCCCACTACGACATTATTATGTTTGTGACGACAACTTTATGTTCATCACATTGTGACGTTTTTTTATGTTCACCACATTGCGATGATAGGGCTATGTTCATCACATTGCAACATTACTATGTTTAGTAGATTGCAAGATTACTATATTCGACACATACTGATGTTTGGAAGTGTTTTTCACATTGCGTTGCCAGGATATGTCCATCACATTGTGATGACAAGGCAACGGGTGACACATTGTGGCGTTGCTATCCATATTGCAATGATGTGGCTATTATCGTCGCATTGCGACATTACTATGTTCAATAGATTGCAACGTTACTATGTTCATCATATTGCAAGTTACTATGTTCGTCATTGTGTGATGTTACTATGTTCAAGACATTGCAACATTACTATATTTTTCATGTTGTAACTTGTGGTTTTGTTCATCACATTATAGGTTGGGCTATTTTTTGCATGAAAAGGTTGGTTTGTGTTCAACACATTACAAAAATGATGTTTTGGTGAAGTTTTTAAAATATATATATATCTAACTAAGTGTTTCCTTTGTGAAAAAAATAGGAATATTCAACTGATATGTTATATATATTACATAGAAGGAAAGTATTATTAAGTATTATTACATAAAATTTATATTTAATAAATGCATTACTAAAGTAGTAATGCATGACCTTAATTCATGTAATTTGTAATACATTATTAGTATATAAATTAAAATATTATTAATGTATAAATTAAAATATTAATACATTATTAAAATATTAAAATAGTGATAAAATAATATATTATTAAATTAACAATACATTAATAAAGTATTAATATATAAATATAATGTAATAATCTCAACCATAACTATTAATACATTATTACATAAATGTAATAATACATTATTAATACATTAAATGCATTATTATTATTAAAAAATAATACATTATTTATTAAACATGATTAATACATTAATAAGTTATAAAAAATATTGTTAATTAATAAAATAATAGAGTAACAATTAATACATTTATTATAAACTAATGAATTAATGTAGTAATAAATCCATATTAATTATTAATAATCATAAATATTTTAATTTTGATAATAAATATATAAATTGATGTAGTAATAAATCCATATTAATTATTAATAATCATAAATATTTTAATTTTGATAATAAATATATATGACAATTATAAATTAATAAAAATATATAAACATTCAAATTTGAAAAGAGAAAAACAATACTAAAATAATACTATAGTGATAGATATAATATCTCACTTGCCATCGTTGAGATATTAACTACCCATTTTTTATTTTTCTTACCCTTTGCACCATGCACGTTTGCCATTGTGTGAGCCCATCCGTGGCCCTCTCCCTCCATATCCTTTGAAATGCACGTGAGGATTACTCATTGCACTTATAAATGATTATTCGCTACAAACACCATAAAACATTTCAGTTTCACTATTTCATAATGAAACTGTAATTGGGGGATAAACAATTTCATTGTGATAGACTCCGTATAAACAATTTCACGATAAGCATTTTCATTGCGAGAATGTCGTGATAAACAATTTTATGATAAATTAAATGATTATTAACGTTAAACATTGTAAATTTTCACTATAAATGATTATTGAAGATAAATTTCAGTTTCACTATAAATGATTATCAACTACAAACACCATAAAACATTTTAGTTTCACTATAAAACAATTTCAGGATAAATTCAATGATTATTGGTGACAAACACCCTAAATTTTAGTTTCACTATAAATGATTATTCAGCATAAATTCTAGTTTCACTATAAATGATTAATGGTGACAAACACCCTAAATTTTAGTTTCACTATAAATGATTATTGGCGACAAACACCCTAAATTTTAGTTTCACTATAAATGATTATTCAGCATAAATTCTAGTTTCACTATAAATGATTATTGTTGACAAACACTGTAAAACATTTCAATTTCACTATTAATTACACCTTAAAACATTTCAGTTTCTTATTGGCGATTTTTAAATTACAGTTTCACTATAAATCCTGCTATAAATTACAGTTTCACTATTAATCCTACTATAAATTATAGTTTCATAATGAAACTGTAATTCAACGATAAAAAAATTCACGATAAACAGTTTCATTGCGATAAATTTCGCGATAAAAAATTTCACGATAAATTAAATTATAGAAGGAGTTGTTGTGAATGGTGTCATTATTTATAGATAAGCCCTTGAACATTTAGGAAATCATAGGGTTAATGGTAAAAGAAGCAACACTCAACTTCAAGGCCTCATATTTCCAACACCATTGGAATATCAGAGTACATAATCTCATGTTTCAAACTGTTTGTCCAGATCTAAAAACTCAAACTATTTCCAACACCATTGGAATATCAGAGTACATAATCTCATGTTTCAAACTGTTTGTCCAGATCTAAAAACTCAAACTCCCAAGGTTTATTTTAAGTACAGGGTATTCCCAATCCAATTCTCCGAAAGGTGGAGTTTTATTAACAAATTTCTCCATTGCAACTTTTTCATTTTGATCAGAGTTGGCCTTTATTTTCTCTTTGTTGGATGAAAGGTTTTGGACTTTTCATTATAGATGGCGAAAGTCAAACACAAACATCCAATTTCTTTTGATTAAAAATGTAAAGAGTATTCTTGATGTCTCGAAACACCAGATGTTGTGCAAAGAAAAAAACATACCTTAGCAATGATCTGAGCACTGGAAAATAAGCCTTTCATTTATTTATGCCGTTAATGGATTGGAATTACTGGATACACTTTCAACATAAAAAAACATTAATGAAATCGTTCCAAGAGAGAAATGGTGAATGTGACTAAGAAGGAATGTCAAAGATTTACATGTGATTCACAT
Organism: Picea engelmannii; assembly: GCA_009831015.1. NCBI lineage: Eukaryota > Viridiplantae > Streptophyta > Pinopsida > Pinales > Pinaceae > Picea > Picea engelmannii. The sequence continues at coordinate 316,777 of ML776768.1, forward strand.
TACAACACTTGGAGTGTGTTTTAGGATGCAGAGAAATGGTGAATGCGACCAACAAGGAATGCCAAAGATTTACATGTGATTCACATTACAACGCTTGGACTGCGTTTTAGGACCCCTATCATCTTTTGCATGTAGAAAATGAAACACCCTAGCTGTGGTTGGTAATTGTACCAGAGGTGAGGTATGGTCAAATATGGCCAAAATGTAAATCTCAAACTGTAAATGATAAAAGGTTAATACTGAAGTAAATCTTTAATGTCAATAAAGTTTACTAATCACAAACTTGGAAATCACATGGCCCAACAGTAATTTTTTAACATGATTAGGTAAATGTGAAAAAGTAAACATGTTTGGGACACATTCAAAAATGCTAAAAAATTATGAACATCAAATCACATTTATTGATTAAAATATGCCAACATCTTCAATTGCTAGTGGTATGATTAAAATTGATAATTAAAAGATCATTAAATGTATTTATGAATATTGAATAAATGAGAATCATGCATCACATGGGAGGGAAATTTGTCTAATTAGTTCATTCCTGTAAAAGCAGAGATTATGATTTTGGGTTAAGAATCTATAAAATTTATATTGATTTTATTTTTTTTAAATTTCATCAAAATTTTATTAAAATATATTTTCATCTTATTTATTTATTTTTCAATATGAGAATTTTTATTTTTTTAAAATTGTATTGACGAAATTGACCTGAGGTGTAGACGCCTTTGACATCTTAGTGACATATTTGTGAGAATAAATAACTCGGGAAAAGATTCAAATATTTCCCAAGCTTTCACATATTACATTGTTAAACAGAAATTAAAATGCCACAACAATATTTGTCCATGTTGTTTAGCGAGTGCCATTTTTAAATTGACTGCGGAAATCACACTCCAATCTAGGGCATTGGAATTGATGCCTTGTCTTTGTCTTCATTGTTCAGCATGGAAGTGAGCATGGCGACTTGCATGCAAGTATTCCAATTACATTACAACTACACCTTGATAACAACAACAACATCATTGGTCACCCTATAACATACTAGCCCTTTAATCAAAATCGGTTCAGTGGATCGAAGCATTGGAATCAGTTGCCATTTGGGCCATTATAGTTTGGCTCAACGCAACAAAGTGCTCTCACAACTTAGTAGAAAGTTGGCATCGAGAGCGCTAACAATTACATCGATCATTCTTTGTGCTTTACTGAAATCCTTCAAATTTTTTTGGAAAAACCTTGTGTCATAATCTCTGAATTTATATTTCTTTTAATCTTAGGACTTACTTTGGTAGAAAGGTAGAAAGAGTGAAATATACTTTTTTTAAGTAGGACTTATTCTGAAAAAAAGATATATATATATATATATATATATATATATATATAAAATGACCATGCAAGTGAGTCTAGTACAGTTACTTGAAATAATGAACCGCACATGCTCTATTATTAATCTCTGTAGATGTTGTCATCAAAACAAGCACCGAAGTATCTGCATGGCCGAAGTCATGAAAAACAAAAGGGTTAGGTTGCATAACTTCCATTTCCATTTTAAATTCAGTGATATTTTGCATTTCTATTTTAAATTTTACTCTGCAAGTGAGTCTAGTACAATTACTTGAAAGAACGAACCACGCATGCTCTATTATAAATCTTTCTATATGTTGTCATCAAAACAAGCACCAAGAATCCTCATGGCCGAAGTTATTGTAAAGTCCCTCAGGAGCTCATCCTCTTAACAATAAATTTGTTGTTTAAATTATGTTTATGTTTTCATCCAGCAAATCTAATTTCTGGTTTTTGTTCTAATATAATAAATAGTTAAGTCTCAAATTAATTAACCTATTTTTAGGATATAAGTATGCATTTTTAACTTTCATTTCAGTAATTAGTGAAATACTTATTTAAGAAGTTGTCCCTTTAGCTTGCTTATTCACCTTGCTTGTTGATGTCATGCCTGGAAGTGAATCCTCCCAACCAGTTAGGAACCCTAGCTCCAGGAAATCAAATTTCTTGGCCCCCAAACCCAAAATCCGAGCAACACCAGTCCACTAGTAAAAACCCACAAAAAGTTTTTCAACCTTCCTCATCTCCAAAATTTCTTCTCCGTGTCTCCTCCCCCTGGTTTCTCCTTTTCCTAAAAATAAAAATTCCCCCTCTCCAAGTCCAACCCCCTCTTATCCTTCTCTCTAGAATCCTTCCCCTCATTAATTTTCCATTTGCCTTATCTTTTATCATTAATTCTTTACCTACCTTTAACAAAATAAAATAATCCCCTCCCTTTAGTTTTGCTACATTACTTAATTTACAATACAAGGGTAATAATGCATGCTTCATACATCCAGATCAAATAAGAAACATCATTAATTTAAAACACTCATACATACTACGCGTGTACTAATGGAAATAATTAACATATCTAATGCAATTCATATATGTTTCCAATCCAATCACCAATGAAATTAAACTTCATAAGAGTAAATAAACCGTTTACAATATTAGCATAATCCTTCAATTATAATAATTTAGGACAAACAACATTTATCTAGATAATTATAATTCAGGTAAGCATTTTTTTTTTTTTTAAATCATGAGAAAATGAAGCAGTTATGCTATAATATTAAAACTCCACACACTCTCAACTATGACTAATGATCCTTCCTCCCTAACCTACTTACCTCCTCCATCCCTATCCTTCCTCTGATGGACTATCCTGGAGCATCAAATATATTTACCTAACTCTAGATAGAACATGTAAGCAAAAGTGTCAACAACCTTGACCAAGCTTCCCCAGTAGAAAACTGTAAATCATCATCTCACATCTAGGGGAGCGTAATCTAACATTGTTCTCACATGACTCCAAGTTTCAGAGGATACACAATGGGAAATGTCTCCACCCATCCTGATAGAATTAGGGTCAATACCCTATCATGGACCATATAGTGGAACTGTGTTGTTGGGATTTTGTCATCATATATTCAATTTCAGAAGGTCTCTCTACTGAAAACCTGCACTTGCCCACATATTATAGCAATGCATTTTAACCAACATAATTTAACATGCAAAGATTCAAACCATATTATTTCTCGGTTGATGTTCATGACATCAACCTTTTATTAACATCCTCCCTTGGCTATTTCATATCTCATTAATATGGAAATTAGTTTATAACACAAAATCATACATATCCATACATTATTATCATGTAAATGCTTTCAATCATATCATTAACTCGGTATCCACGCACCAAAAACTTTAAATTTCAAAAATTTCAAGCTAGAATTAGGTTGCATAATATCCATCATAATTCAAATAAAAATAAACATTCATAGTATTGACATTTAAATAGGTCTATATGTCTAAAAATTTAAGTGTATAATTAATAATGTTCCACAGTTAATAAGCAAATAAGATACGATTAAGCCATAATTAATTCTAGTTATCTAAGTCAAAATGTGGCATTACATACACCCAACCTTCGGGAAACATAGTCTCGAGGTGGTAAAAAAAGTGAAGGATGATTTCATCATAAGGTCTCTGCATCCTCCAAAGTAGTAGATCTCAGACTATACTTGTTCCACTAGACCTTAACTTGGTCTACCAAACAATTCTTGAGATGTCGGACCCTACGATCCAATATGAATAATGGTTCAACTATGATGGTTCCCGCGTCCGAGACCTGCAATTCCTTCCAATTTAGTTTGTGAGATTCTAAGAAAAATAATGGCATAGAACATATACATGAAAAATATTATGAGTTTTATGCAAGTGGGATGGCAGTACGAGGCGATAAGAAATGAGTCCATCTCTCTCTTGGATCTTAAATGGTCCTATAAGTCGAGATGACAACTTTATCCCTTTCCCAAATCGAATGGTACTCTTATTAGGCCTAATATGAATGAAAACTTGATCTCCCACTTTATAACTTAGGTATGTCCTATGTGCATCAACATAACTTTTCTTTCTATCATGTGCCTCCTTTAATCGTTGTCTAATATGAATCACTTATTCATCCATCTGTTGAATCGATTTTGACCCTATTGTCACTCAATATTATAACCTTTCCCAACTCAATGGTGTTGTGCATGGCCTTCCATACAGAGCTTCATAGGGAAACATTCCAATTGGGCTATGGAAACTGCTATTGTAGGTGAACTCTACCAAAGGTAGGAACTTCTCCCAATGGGTTTGATTATCCATAACATACATCCTAAGAATGTCTTCCATAACCCTATTTACTCTTTTGGTTTTTCCATCCGTTTCAGGATGATATGTTGTGGTTAAGTTCAACTGAGTCCCTATTGTTGACTGCAAACTTTCCCAAAACCTAGATGTGAATCGAGAGTCCCTATATGAAATATTCTTCTTGGGTAATCCATGCATACAGATGAATTCACTTATAAAAACATGTTTTTTAAGAACCAAATATCAATATAGCATAGAAAAACCTTAGAATAAGTACTCAATGCCTTTAAAAAGAGAGAATTTCAGGTAATAAGCCTCTTCGAGGGGGAAACCTCCTTATACCCCACATAAAATGTCCAAATACAAGATGATTCCAAATGAAAATGTCTCGGTATATATGGGAGACTAGGAGGTACAATTACAACTAATGGACTAAAACCAACATAAATAAAATAACATTACTAATGTTATATGCCCCAAATAAGGGGTAATGAGGCACTATTTATGGCTTAACATGCCCCTCCTCTTGATAAAAGTGTTGTCTGCAACGCTTGAGTAACTCTGGATGCTTTTCTATAAAATACTCATCTTCCCAAGTGGAATCTTTAGCCGGTAGTTTCCTCCATTTAACGAGATACTCTGAAATGGATCTATTCCTCAGCTGGCGAGTTCTTGTGTCAGTGATGGCTTCAGGCTCCAATATGATTTTTCCTTCCTCGTTAAGTTTTGGCAATATAGTTTGAACTAAGATCTTGTCACATATAACCTTCTTTAAGAATGAAACATGAAAAACTGGGTGTACTCGTGAAGATGCAAGCAACTCCAATTTGTATGCCATATTACTAATCTTTTGCAACACCTTATAAGGGCCATAGTACTTTGGTGATAATTTATTATCCTTCTTATATTGCTTGAGGGACATCTGTTTGTATGGTTGTAGTCTTAAAAACACCCAATCCCCTACTTCAAAACTTCTTTCACTACGATGTTGATTTGCTTGTTGTTTCATGCGATTATGTGCCATGGTTAGGTTGTCCTTTAAGATTTGGAGAACTTGTTGTTGATGCTCGATGTGATCTAGCACTGCTTGAACCTTAGATTTTTATTTTAGAGAAGAAGTAATGGAAGGAGGGTGGTATCCATAGATTTCCATAAATGGTGTCATTTTTGTTGCAGTATGAAAGGAAGTGTTATACCACCATTCTACCAAGGGTAACCATTTGAACCATTGTGTTTGTTTATCAGAGAAAAAGCAACGAAGGTATCCTTCCAGTCATTTGTTCACTATATTGGTTTGTCCTTCATATTGAGGATGATAGGATCAACTATGAGCCAATTAAGTACCCAAACAAGAAAATAACTCTATCAAAAAATGTCCAGTGAAGATGGGATCTCTGTCACTTACAATAATCTTTGGGTTGCCATGTAGCTTTTGAATTGTCTCCATGAATGTTGTGGAAACTGTACTGGCTTTGAAGGGATGAGAGAGTGCACAAAAGTGTGCGTACTTGGTGAGTCTATCAACAATCACCATGATGACACTCTTTCCTTCAGACTTTGGTAACCCTGTTATGAAATCCATGGAAACCTCCTCCCAATGCTGACTTGGGATGGATAATGGTTGTAAAATACATGGGGTCTTAATTGTTTCCACCCTATTTGGTTGGCAAACCAAACATTCTGCGACAAACCTTTGAACATCAGTTTTAAGGCCATCCCAAAAAAATTCCTTCTAAACCCTATGGTAGGTTTTCAAAAATCCCGAGTTCCCTCCTACTGGAGAGGTGTGCAATTCCAATAATACCTTTTGTTTGATTTGGGAGTTCTTACATAAATATAAACGATATTTTTACTATAGTGAATCATTTTTCCATGTAAATGTATCTGATGCATTGGAATGTTGTTGCAACCTTTGAATGAGAGTCCACACTTTTTTTTCATTCTTCCATTCATCCTTTGCTTCTATTATCCAATTGGGTTGGATGATCGAGATAGCACAGAGAAAGGCCTCAATATCTTCATCCTTTCTTGAGAGTGCATCTGCCACAACATTTTGCTTCCCTTTTTTATAGATGATTTCAAAATCATAACCCAATATCTTGGTCATCCATTTTTGTTGTTATTCTGAAGACAGTCTTTGTTCCAAGAAGTATTTAAGACTATCATGATCTATTTTGACCTTGAAGTTCCTACCTATTAGGTAAGGACGCCATTTCTTCAATGCATGTAGTATTTCCATCATTTCCTTCTCATAAATGGGTTTGTGTAATTCCTTTCCCTTGAGTGGTCGACTTTCAAAAGCCAGGGGCCTTCCTTCTTGCAGTAGGATAGCACCGATTCCATTTCCCGAGACATCACATTCCACAATAAAGGTTTTTGTGAAGTCTGGAGTGGTCAAGACAGGAGCTTTGCACATCACCTCTTTAAGTTTTTCAAAAGCTTTAGTTGCCTATAGAGTCCATGAAAATGCTAGTGTCGTTAAAGGTGTTGATATTCTTCCATAGTGTTGAACAAACTTGCGGTAGTAACCTGTCAAACCCAAAAATCCTCTGAGATTCTTAAATTTTTTGGGAATCGGCCAGTCCATCATTGCCTTAATCTTGTTAGGGTCTACCTTGACATCTTCATGATATACAATATGACCCAAATACTCCACCTCATTCACCCCAAAAAAACATTTGGATGGTTTGGCATATAGTTGTTGGTCCTTTAGTATTTGTAGTACCTTGTCAACATGTCACACATAATCCTCCCAAGACTTTCTATAGATTAGTATATCATCAAAAAATACTAAAACAAATTTTCGAAGGAAGGGATTGAAAATGGAATTCATCAACCCTTGGAATGTGGAAGGTGCATTTGTAAGGCCAAAAGGCATGACCAAAAATTCATAATGGCCTTCATGAGTTCAGAATGTTGTTTTTGGGATATCTTCTTCCTTCATTCTAATCTAATGATACTCTGAACGAAGATCCAACTTTGTGAAATAGATTTCTCCATGTAGTTCATCTAATAATTCATCAATGAAGGGAATGGGAAACTTATCTTTAATAGTGATCTTGTTGAGCTCTCTATAATCTGGACACATACACCATGAGCCATATTTCTTGAATACCATTACCACCGGTGCAGAGTAAGAACTTTGGCTAGGTCTAATAATGCCAGCCTCTAACATTTCTTCAACCGTGTGCTCAATTTCACTCTTCTGGGCATAAGGGTATCTATATGGCTTGATTCTAGGAGGAACACTCCCAGGAATTAGGTGAATATCATGATCATGATTTCAAGTGGGTGGAAGACCTTTGGGAATATCTTCAAATACTTTGGAATCTTTATCAATGATCCCTTGGAGATCTAGGGGACTAGATGGCTTAGATGTTTGAACATCTAGTGAGCATATTTGTGCAATTACACCTTGATGCCCATTTTTCAATAATTTTGTCATGCCATTGGATATTATCACCTTACCGAGTTTCCTTGTGATACCTCTTAACTCAATTTCTTTTCCTTCCAATGAAAATTTCATGAAAAGTTCTTGAAAATTAAAATCCATTGTTCCTAATGATTGTAACCATTGGATTCCTAGCACGACATCATCACCACCCATGGGTATAGAAATAATTGTACCATTCATTACATATTCCCCCATAGTAAGATTGATCTTATTGCATTTTCCTGAGCAATTGATATTTCCTCCATTTGTAATCATTACTTCAAACTCTGGTGTTGGATATACAAAGCAATTGAGAGCTTTGGCTAATTTATAATGAATGAAATTATGAGTGCTACTAGAATCAATTAGGACTATTACCTTTTTCTTTTTGATATATCCTTCGATCTTGAGGGTTTGAGGAGTGCTAGTTCAAGCCAATGCATTACATGATATTGTGGGATTCAACTCTTCAAAAGAAATCACATCTACATTTTCATCTTGATATGGTTCTTGTTCTTGTTCTTGTTCTTCTTCCTCTTCACAATCTATGTAGAATAATTTCTTCTCGCCACACTTATGTCCCTTACTTTACTTGTTGTCACAATTAAAGCATAAACCTTTTTCTTTTATTTCCTCCAATTGTTGAGGTGTCAACATAGTAGGTTGAGGTTTTTTAGAAGAAGGAACATTATTCTCTCGATAATATTAGGAGTGGTCCTTCTAGTAGCCATAGCCATATTTTTACTTTCAACATTTCTTGCCACCCTAAATGCATTCTCCAATGATTTTGTTTCCCAAAGATGGACCTCATGTTGAATGTTATCCCTTAAAGTTCCTATGAATACATCAATCAAGTTCTCATCTGGAATATTTGTTACCTTTATATTCAATCTTTGGAAGTTCTCAATGTGCTCTGTAACTGAACCCTTTTGCTTGAGATTTATCAATTAGCTAAAGAAGGTATTGCTCCTTGTATCCTCATAGTGTGCTATCATTTATTACGTGAAAATTGTCCATGTGAAGAGTGATTTGCGAGAACAAAGCCATAGATACCACACAAATTGATTGGGTTCTAAATATAAAGAAGCAATCTCTACCTTTTGTGTATGTGGCACATTATGTAGATCAAATAATTTCTCCATCTGAAGTATCCATGTGATTGGGTCCTTTCCATCAAACTTTCTCATATAAATCTTAGGAAAGTGGTTGGTATTCAACCCAAAGTTAGAGTTTCTCCATTCTTGATTCATATTCCTTGTGTCCTCATCATGAATTTCATGGGATACATTTTCACTTTCAGGTGTCCTCTCTATTAGGAAATTTTTCAATCCTTCCATGATCTCCCCTTTTAAAGAACCCATCTTAGTATTTATTGCCTCCAACTTAGCTTTTGTTGAATCTATCATCTCTTGTAGTTCATTTTTTGTTAATGTCTTCTTTTGTATGTCATTTATGTCCCTTCACATTTCTTCATCTTCATCAAGATTCCAAGTAGGATTGTCTGGACGCTTATTTGGTGTAGAAGTTCCCTTTTTTGGTGGCATGTTGGACAAGTATCACTTTAAACCTTAATTTTGAGGTGGTTCTTCTAGACAATCTTTCTTTTATTGTATCTCCAAAATTTCGGCCCTTCTAAGTATGAAATTTTATTTTTTGTAGTTCTTTAATATTTCTTCTCTGCAATGCCACAGGTCTAATCAAAATTGGATGTGCCAAGTGGAATTTACGATAACTTCCCCACAACTTGTTGATTTTTGGCCTTTCCAGGAGATATCACTTGTATATCTTTCCTCGCACAAAATGATTGATATAAAATTCTCAAAATCATACCAGAACTAATATGGACTGTTCGCTATCCAATGCAACTAGTCTCACTCAATTTTTATACTCTAGGAAGAAGTTATGATTGTTTTACCCGGAACACCTTCTTGAGACTAGTCACTACTTAGATACCCTATATTACACAGGGTGTATATACAAATGCATTATGACCCAGAATCTGAAATTTTTACCACATATACCTTACTAGTTCATGTGAATATCCTCTATCTTTTAGGGTTTGAAACTTTACAGAAAATGTTTTATAGAAAAAATCCCGCAATGGCTCAATTCAGGATGATTCCAGAACCCTATATTACACAGACTATATCTCCAGAAGTATAAGGCCTTAGAATATTGAATTTTAACCCAACATACCTTGATCCTTATGTTAAATATCCTCCAAGAATTTCCTTATGAAACATTGTAGAAAAAAAGTTATAGCAAAAATTCCAAGGTGTCTCAGATGTAGCAGCGAAACCCTAATACCTTGAGCTCTGATACCATATGTTAAGAACCAAATATCAATATAGCATAGAAAAACCTTAGAATAAGTACTCAACAACTTTAAAAAGAGACAATTTCAGGTAATAATCCTCTTCGAGGGGGCAACCTCCTTATACCCCACATAAAATGTCCAAATACAAGATGATTCCAAATGAAAATGTCTCCTTGGTATATATAGGAGACTAGGAGGCACAATTACAATTAATGCACTAAAGCCAACATAAATAAAATAACATTACTAATGTAATATGCCCCAAATAAGGGGTAATGTGCCATTATTTAGGGCTTAACAACGTGCTACATCAGGGACATTATAAGTGTCTTTGAATGGAATAAAATGAACACTCTTGGTCAACTTATGAATTATAACAAGAATGGAATTGTGCCTCAGCAATGTGAGTAGAAATCCCACAAAGAAATCCATAGAAATGACTTCCCACTTGGACATAGAAACATCATGTCATTGTAGGAGACCTGCCAGGTGGTGATGATCATCCTTCACTTGCTGACATTCAAGGCACTTGGCGACAAAATGGACTACATCATGCTTCATGCCTACCCAAAATAAAAGATTCTTTATATTTGCATACATTTTATTCACACCAAGGTGTGCATAGTAAAGTGATCTATGGGATTCCTTGAGTATTATGCTTCGAATATCCCCACCCTTGGGGATGTACATCCTTCCTTGGTATCTCAACAATTCATCTTCCTCAAGGCTATATCCTTCATACTTTGGCTCTAACTACCTGCCACTTTAAAGGCCTGAAGTAACCTTTAAATACCATCTCCAAGAAGTTGTCCCAACACTCGCTCCCTCATATTAACTTTTAAGGGCACCAAGGAGAAGATATGTGGTCTTGTACTCAGGGAATTCATGACCACATTCTCCTTTCCCTTGATATATGAAATTCCAAAAATGTACTCACTCATAAACTCACTAGATTTCCTTTTCCTAGCATTGAGATACCTTTGAGTGAATAGATGCTTTAATATTTTATGCTTCACTTTGATCTCAAAGCTTCACCCCACTAGATAATGCCTCCAAATATTTAGAGTTAGCATTACAACTTATAACTCTTAATCATGAGTAGCATAGCTCCTCATGTTGTTTCAAATTTCTTGACACATATTCTATCACTCCCCCATTCTAGATTATAACAACCCCCAATCCTTGCTTCAAGGCATTAGTGAAGAATGTGAAGTCTTTTTCCATATCCGTCACTCGCATAATTGGCACACTGTTTAGTAACCTATTAATCTTGATGAATGCAATATCACAATCATATGTCCACTCATACCTAACCCCCTTACATTGCAAGGTGGTGATGGGTTTTGCAATCTTCGAGAATCCTTCCACAAATCTTCAATAATAGCCAGCTATCCCCATAAATATTCTCACCTCATGAAAATTCCTCAGCACTAGTCAATCCATTATGGCCTTCACCTTTTCTGGGTCCACCGAAATTCCTTCACCAAAAATGATATGACCTAAATAGTGAATCTCCTTCTAGAAGAAAGAGAACTTTGACAACTTGCCATACAACTTGTTCTCTCTAAGGCATGACAACACCAGTCACAATTGTTCCTCATGTTCTCTTTCATTATTGGAATAGATAAGGATATCATCAAGAAAGACCTGTACAAAGCAGTCTAAGTACTTTCAGAATACACCATTGATAAGGCTCATGAATATTGTTGGTGCATTGTTCAAACTGAAAGGAACTACAATGAACTGGTAATTCCCGAACCGAGTTCGGAAGGAAGTTTTAAGAATATCACCTTCCTTAATCCTTAACTGGTGATACCTTGATCATAAACTAATTTTTGAGAAAAATGTTTCTCCTTTCATCTGGTCAAAGAGATAATCTATCAGTGGTATTGGGTACCTAATATTCATTGTAGCATGGTTCAAGTCCCTATAATATATACATAGTCATAAGGAACCATCTTTCTTCTTGAAAAATATTACTGGTGCACCCCAAGGTGAAACATTGGGCCTTATCAGTCATAAGTCAAGTAGTTCCTTCAACTGCATCTGCAACTCACAAAGTTTGGAGCCGTCATCCTATACGATGTCTTGGAAATTGGCTCCATGCCATGTTTTATCTCAATGGTAAAATCAATCTCCCTCTCAAGAGGCAACCCAGACAACTCTTTTGGACAAACATCCTTAAATTCTAAAAAAATTGGATATTGATCTATAGAGGGTCCCTTCCCTTCATTGAGTACTTCCTCTACAAATAATTGACAACATTGTATATTGTAACATTTAACCTTCATTGTTGAGATAAAGCATAGAGACACCTTCCTCTACATACCATGGATATATATTTTCCTTTTTTCATCGTCTACGTAAAGTTCCCTTTTCATGAAACAAACTACCATAGCCCGATGGGCTTCTAACCAGTCCATCCTGATGATTAGATCATAAGTCCCTAGGGAAGTGTCATACACCTTTAACCTAGTAGTGCACACTCCCAAGTCTACAAGACAATTATCAATGCTAGGTCCTACTGCTTGTTTCCCCCCTCAAACCATCTCGACTTGTTTAAAATCATTGTGCTCATAGGTTTCCAACCCACACTTTTATAATCCGCAAGGTGAAATGAAACTATATGTAGCACCAGAATAAAATAAAATTTTAACATTGAAATGATTTAGCATATATGACGACTCCACCATAGTAGATTGATGGTCTTCCTGGTGGGTATTAACTATTGCAAACATATGGTGTCTACTACTCCCTCTTCCCATCAGGGCCTTTCCTTCTCTATGTACAAATCCTGATTGCAACTTTGTAAAGTCACACTGGTAATGGGGTCCTCCACACCCCCAAAAAGTAACATGAGATGGAACCTTCACACTTCCCTATGAAGGGATACGAAATGAGTTCCTTCCCCTGGAACACCTACCCCTACTAACTGCTCCCTGAGGAGGTTGTGGACTTGCCTTTTTCATTGGTGATGAGTGGGATGTTGCACTTGCTTCCATTGAATTACATTTTGTGACTTCTCTAGGTGATGCTCTATTTCCATAAGGAGGTGGCCTAGATATTCCTCCCCTATAGAAGGTCTTGGGGGCCTTCCCCATGAATCCAGGATGCTATGGAATAGTTGATCTCATACCTTAGTTTAAGCTCATATTCTCTTTTGCGTAACAAACCATTTCCATTGCTTCTACCACTAACGATGGTTTCCACATCTACACCATGGCCCTTATCTTAGGGTTTAACTGAAACAAAAAACGTTCTGCTTGCCTATGATTGGTATCCATGTAGAAGAAGTACTTTACTAACTCCATGAACCTAATTTTGTTCTCTTCCACAATACTATTTCCCTAAAATAGAGCATGAAATGCTTCTACCTATTGTTCCTCATAGTAAGCAAGAAAATATTTCCTCCAGAACCTTTCCTCAAAAATATCCCATAAGACAGTGTCTAGGATAAGGTGCAACTATCTCTTCAGATTACCCCACCAGCTCAAGGCACTATCCCTCAACTGAAATATTGTTATCTTCGATTTTGATATGGAAACATAGTCTCTCAAGGAAAAACATCTTGTCATTCCTTCCAACCATGCCTTTGCACGTTCACTTGCACGTCCCCCCAGCAAACTCTAGGGTGTGGCATGAAATGAAGCTCCTAAATCTACTACCCAAGACTCATAAATATTATCTACAGAAAGAATCAAAGCATCTTGTAACACATCACCTGTTACATTTGCTTCCTGATTTCTCTCTTGCTGTCCATCTCTTTGTTTCTTTGGAGCTCTGCAGTCTTTATTCAGATGTCCTTTCTTCCCACAATTCCAACACTCTATCTTTCCAAGTCTGGATTTGGATCTTCCCTTCCTAGAATTTCCGCGGTTTCCTGAGCCCTTTCCTCTATCCTTTTGTCTTCCCCTGTTCTCCATGTTCAACACATTTTCTGATGTCTCACTTGTGATTTTCCGTCACATTTCCTCACTAAGGATAACACCAACAACATCATCAAATTTTAAAGTATTTGAACTAGAGGCAGAATTACTTACAGCCATGACCAAGCGATTCCAGCTTTCTGGCAATGAGCACAAGATTAGAAGAGCCCTAACCTCATCATCAAAGTCCACTTTTACAGAACTTAGTTGATTAGTAACCGTATTAAATTCATTTAAATGATCTACAACAGACCCACCTTCTGACATCTTCA
>ML776768.1:381494-401629 GCA_009831015.1 Picea engelmannii
CCCCCCCGGACCCCGCAGAGGGGGTACCCCCCCTCTGCACTCCCCCGCATGGAAGAGTGTACATACTTCTGGGGTGTAAATACTTCATGGGGTATAAACATGGATGAAAGCAAGGACCTATGAATTAGGAAGATAATCAGGCTCCACAACCAACATCTTCTTATATGGATGCATGTAGCAGCCACATCTATTCTCAGAGATAGCTACCACCATTCGAGCAAGTTTCAGTTTTTCAGTTTTACATTTTTAGACTATTTCATTATTTAATAGAAGATACTGTTCACTGAATATTTGTGTTATTCTTCCTATCTCTGTGTTTATGTTATTCAGTCTATAATCAATTCATTCTGTTCCTAAATCTGAATCACTAGCTCAATGGCCAATCACCTGAGGGGCATGAACATGGCTTCCTAGCCGACCTCCCTCTAATGTTTTTTCTCTTCGGGTTTGGAATGCGTATATTTTTTTTAAGTATAGGACGGAAGGATGCCTATGTGGGTGACGAGGCCTAAGAGAAACAAGGTATTTTGAGCATCAAATACATAGTTGACCATGGCATCATCTCCATATGGGATGACATGGATAAATCTGGCAGCACACATTCAATAATGATCTCCAAGTAGCCCTCGAGGACCATCCCTTTTTTCTCACAGAGCCTCCTCTCAATCCCAAGGCCAATTGCGAGAATATGATCAAAATCATGTTCAAAACGTTTGGTACCCCTGCTACATATATTGCAATTCAAGCGGTGCTCTCTATGTATGCCAGTGGATGAAGCATAGGCATTGTGGATGTTGCATCCTTGCATTCCATGTTTCTACGTTTCATAATACTTATGATAAGGCTTTATTTATAGCTGAATCTTTTCATGTTACAGGGATTTTCAAATACTACAATGGTGTGCTTGATTGCATATGCCTTTGAACTTTCTTTTTCTTGAATGTTATATGTTTGTAATTCTAAGAAGGTATTTATTTATTGTGATTATAAGAGGGGCCTTCTATTAATTTATATTTTCACTATATCTCCATAGTGCATAATTCTCACCTTTCATTTTTGTTTAACCATTTTAGGTTTAGCTTTATATACATTGTTTGTGGGTCCCAGGCCCCTTGGGTTCCCGTTCGAGCCCCACGGTGGGCGATCTAAATTTTTTCTCTATTTTCCCTGTGAGGGAAAAGTTTTAACTGTCTCTCCAAGCGAAAATTTAAAACATGATTCTTTTGTTATCCATCATCTGTCTCCATTCAATAATATTAGTTGTGTGTGTGTTTTGTACAACCTGAACTTTGTTTTGTTACATATTTTTCATGCAATTCCACCATTTTGTGTGCCTAATACTCTTCTATTGCTAAATGGGTTTCATTGTTTCTTGGGATGAAGCATATTGAGATATTTCTTTGTGTTTCCATAGATATTCCATCTTCTTGTAGGAAATCCTGGTTTAATACTTGGAGTTCTCATCAATTAATTTTTATTTTTTGATAAAAAAAAATTGTGATAATTTTTTTTTTTTAAATAGTTTTAAAATACACATATGTAAACTTGTTGAGGCAGGGTTAGAATTTTTTGTAAATATGTGATGTTAAGTGGATATGGAACTAGACTCTGTGAATTCATAGGATGCCAAAATCTACCAAACACCGATTTATTATTGTATAATCTTAAATAAGGGTTGTAAACAATATTCTTATAAGGAGTGTTGTTGTGTTTAGGGTTTCTGGGATGCATGTCCTAGATTTTTTTTTTGAATAGTTAGCATACCTTTAGGCCATAGATTTCAGGCCATAAGGGAGTGGGTAAGCCCTAGGTTTCAGTTTTGAAATTGGGCTATGATACCATATGTAAAGTCCCTCCGAAAATCAGGAGCTCGTGGTTTTAACAATAAATGTGTTTTCTAAATTGTGTTTCTATCTTCATCAAGCAAATCTAATTTATGTTTTTTGTTCTAATATAATAAACAATTAATCTCAAATTACCTAACCTATTTTCAGGATATAGGTATGCATTTTCAAATTTCATTCACAGGAGATAATAATTAGTGAAATACTTGTTTAATAAGAAGTTGTCCCTTTAGAATTCTTGTTGATGTCCTACCTGAACCTAAATCCTCCCAACCAGCTAGGAACATAGCCTCTTTGACTCCCTAGCTCTAGGAAATCAGATTTCCTATCCCCCGAGCCAAAATCCCAACAACACATTTCCACTAGTAAAACCCCACAAAAATTTTTGCAACCTTCCTCCTCTCCAAAATTTATGTTTCTTGTCTCCTCACCCTGGTTTCTCCTCTCCTAAAAATAAAAATCCCCCTCTCCAAGTCCAACTCACTCTTCCTTATCCTTCTCTCTCGAATCCTTCCCCTCATTAATTTCCCATCTGCCTTATCTTTTATCATTAATTCCTTACATACCTTTAATAAAATAAAATAATCCCCTCCCCCTTTTTTTGTTACATTACTTAATTCAAAATAATAACTAAACAAAATGATAAAATCTAATTATTTCAATAATTAATTACTTAGATAGATTGATGACTAGATAAACTTACTTTCAGTACATTAATAACTTGGTTTACCTTAATTAATTATATGATCATTAATTAATCTAATTGGGTTGTTGCATTTATCAAAAACAAAAAGGTTAGGTTGAATAACTTCCATTTTCATTTTAAGTTTACTGATATTTTTCATTTCTATTTTAAATTTATTGATATTTTGGAGCAGTGTTTTTCCTTTTCCAATGAAAATTTAACATTTTACAACTTGTTATTTCATAACCTAAACCTACAATATTAATAGAAATATTAGAAAAAGTTCAAATCTGTAATAGTACAGACAAGGATAGAGTTGATGCAGTTGTTTTCCAGAGCTAATAAGCATTTGGATGCACAAGCAAAACTACAAGATAAAAAAAACCTATTATCAACTTGTTATCCTTTGGAGGATTTTTACTTCATCAATAATCTTAGTATCTCTTTTTTTTTCCTATTGATAAATGGGAAGATGCCAATTCCAAGTTATATCATTTGTAAGGAACTCCTATACATAAGTTTTTGGGGGGGCACCCATCTAATTGAAATACCTTTCTATAATTCAATTCAATTCAAAACTGAAAAAAATATGCTTTTAAGGTCAAGCATGTACTATCCATAACATACATGATGTTCAATTGTAAAGTACCCAAGATTTCAATCTAGTTAGAGTTATACTGATTAATGTTTTCATTCTTCAAAAATAACATTGAAGAAATATTGGTGGGTAATTATAATTTACAATATTTGAATCATGTGATCTCAAGTTAATAAAATATGAGAAGACACAAAAATACTCTGTTGAATAACTTAGTATTTACAATAGGTTGTGACTCAATTATATAGAGTTCACAAGTTGTTATCAGATCTAACTTATTCATAATATAGAAGGAGAGGTTGAGAGAATATCTCAACTCCACATTAAACTAGACTCTTAGTTGAACCAAATCTCTCAAATCCAACTAACTAACTAACAATATCCTAAATAATAGACTCAAAAAACTCTACCTCTCAATAATAAAACACATTATCAAACATAATCTCCTCACACATAATTAGGACAAGTAGAAGTTACACATTCCAACACACCCTTTTAACGAGTACTTGTCTTAATATTTGTCAGGTCTTTATCGAATGTCCTCATTTTTGTTGTCTTCATTCTTTGGCTTGCCTCATATTCAAATTTTATCTCTCATATGACTGGCTTCGGTGTGTTTTTTCCTTAATTTTACTCTCTTCCTCTCATCATAAATCACTTGGTATTTTTTGGCTTACCCATAACCATTACAATGCTCAAGTGGTTGTTGATGACCATGAACCATCACACAAAGTGATTTCTAGTTGACCATGAACCACAGACACAAATGGTTTAATCTGACCATGAACCTCACACACAAATGGTTCTAGTTGATCACAAAACTTGCACACAAATCATTTTGGTTAACTACGAATCATCATGATGGGGAAATTAATGCACACACTCTCTTGGGATTTCTTCAATAAGAGTTTTTTCCTCAAACTTTCTTCTTTCTTTTGTACCTGCACAAAAATAATTAACTTGAATTGTTTCTTCCTCTTGTACCTACAAACAGCTGATTATTAATATCCATATAAAAATAAATAAATCTATCAAGATACATGAGTTCATTTGTTGTACTTGTCAGTTCTCTCAGAATCCTTTTCACCTACATTGTTCAACAACATGTTAAACTCTACGTTAATTATAACTTGGTCTGAAAAAACTCACACTCTGAGATTATTCCATCTCACATTTCCCCCTTAATAAAAAATTCAACTTCTCTGACTCACCATCAAGATTAGATGCAAGTTCACTTTCCACCCTCATACCTATCTGAGTGGTTGATTCCACAACTTGATGCCACATCCTCTCTATGCATAAGACTGATACACACTACATTATTACATGTTGGCGCCACCATTCTACACTCCCCGAAGAAACGATCGCTCGCACCAGGACCTTCTCTTCACTCGGCTTGAAGAGTACAATACTCTCCTATCTTCCTATCGGAAGATCTGCACCCACAGTTTTCTTTACGCAATCCTCCTTCCTATTTTTCGGAGGATCGGAACTTCACTACTCGTGAGTTCAACCATTATGCATTACCTCCTCGGATCCCCGAGACCCGAGATGTGTTAGTCAACGCTGACTTTCTGCCTCCGCTATCGGGACCTCACTATATCGCGACTTCGCACTTTGCGACGATCAACACTTATGGTTTCGACCGCCGATATGCGATGTGTCGAGATGTCGACCTCGCGACCTCGCTCTTTCGCATCCTCGCTACTTACGAGACTAATCTCTTAGTCCTTCAACTCCTGAGACCCGATGTCCCGAGATCACTTGTCACATCACCTCGCTGTGATCTACGCTGTCTATGCGATTGTCGGAATATTGCTTCTCATCCCTTCGCGATTTCCGTGGCCAAGCCTTCCGCCCCTTTCACGCGAAAACCCGATACGTCCAAATCCACGAATAGAGTTACGCTCCTCGTGATTTCAATTTACACCCTACTCTCCTGGACTTCGAACTTCTTCGCCTTGACTATAGACTTCGTGTCCACTTTGTTCCTTGATCACTCCCCGAACAAGAAGTGTCTCTCACAAGACTTATCCGTCAATCTGCGTTTAGCCTATGCAACCTGCTCACGCACAAATCTTCTCCACTGTCCTTCGATAACTTCGAAGACCTATCTCTTATGAGCTTCCATGGATTCAATTCCCTTAGGAAGAAGCTCTTGTACGCACTCCTTGTGGCAAATCTTCAACAACGCCTAAGTGTTGAAGTCTTCTCGACTCTGCGTGCTCACCTGCAGTCGCTGTCCAAATTCCCTTTTCTCAGAATCGCAACCCTGAGTCTTCGTCTAGCCTGCGCACACCTTGCACGGCTCTGGTGCCAAATTTACACCTCTGAAATGAATAGAACAAAAGCTATCTCTAAGGAAACCCTGCAGTCACGCACTCCTTGCGGACAATTCAACTGCACCCCTGGCAGGAATTCTCTGGTTCACTTAGAGAAACAATTGAAGCTCATTCACTCATTCTCTCAGATTTCAATTCAACTCTGAAATCACATACACAGCATATCAAAGCAAGTGCATAACCAGAAGCACACAATCATGAGCATATCAACATAAATACACAGAGAGTAACACAGCCATGGAATTGAATCAAAGCTTTTCTTATTAATTCAATGTCTATACATGGAGGTTCTTCAAACGCTTCTATGCATGCTCTTCTCTTCAGAATGCTTGATCCTATTACAATGTACAAAGTAGGGTGTCTATATCCCGTTTCCCTCTCGAGATCTAAAGCTATCAAATCTAAAATAAATGTTCTATCTACCTGCATTAAATCTAATAAATGCCTCAACTACCTAAGGACGTGAGCTATCCGCTCAAGGTCCATTTACATATACAAGTGCGCTTCATCAAATCAATACATTAATGTTTTGCGCAACATTATCAAGTTGCAATCATAAAAAAAAAGGAAGTTTATGCTGGCTTGTCCAGCCGTCTTCCGCTCGATGTGCTGGCTCGCTTGACGTGTTGTAGATGCTCCTACATCATACTCCCTCGCTTGAAAATTTTCATGGGCTCCTGTCCATGAGCTCCTGCACCGTCTGTCCATGCTTCTGGATAACTGCTTCTGTCTCCCAACTGGCATCCTCCACTGGGTGGTTTTTCCACTTCACCAGGTATTCAAGGTACTGCTTTCTCCTGGTCTTCTTTCCCATTCTCTTGTCCAATATGTATTCCATCTGCGGCTTCTCTGCTACTGGTAATTGCTTCTGCCATTTGATCACTGGTCCTCCTGTTCCCACCTTTGCTTCTCCTGTTCTGTATGGGTATAAATCCGAAATATTAAAAATCAGAGATATCCTGATGCCATCCGGCAACTCAATTTCATATGCGTTTTCACCAAATTTCTTCAGGACTCTGCATGGTCCAATTTTCTTCATCTTCAATTTGTTATATGTCCCCCTTGAAAACCTTTCCTTCCTCAAATGTGTCAGAACAAGATCTCCAACTTCAAACTGAAGTTGTCTCCGATGTTGATCTGCTCTGCGCTTATACTCTTGATTTGAACCAATCAATCTTTGCTTCACTTGACTGTGAAGTTCCTGCATTGCTTCAGCGAATTTCTCTGCACTAGCGCTGCTAGTCGCAGTCTGTTTTGACTCCCTGAGTTCAGAAACTCCCCTCGGTTGTGTTCCATACACAATCTAAAATGGACTTCTTCCTGTACTCCGATTCACAGAATCATTGTACACGAACTCTGCCTGTGGTAATATGTTGTCCCAGCTGCTATGGTGTTCTGTCACCAAGCTCCTCAACAAGTCTCCAAGACTTCTGTTGACCACCTCGGTCTTTCCGTCTGTCTGCGGATGGTAAGCTGAACTAAACGCCAAGTTTGTTCCTAGATTCTTCCATAGCGTCCTCCAAAAATGACCTATGAATTTCGTATCCCTGTCCGAGACTATGCTTCTCGGCAATCCATGAAGTCTAACAATCTCTTTGAAAAACAAATTTGCGATGTGCGTCACATCGCTGGTCTTCTGACACGAAATAAAATGTGCCATCTTCGAAAACCTGTCTACCACCACAAAGATGGAATCAACTCCTCTCTGCGTGCTCGGCAGTCCTAACATAAAATCCATGCTAATTGCCTCCCATGGCCTCTCAGGTATGGGCAATGGTTGATAAAGACTCGCGTTCTGCTTTCTGCCTTTCGAATGTTGACAAATTCTACACCTGTCAACAAACCTCTTGACATCTTCTCGCATGCTTGGCCAAAAATACGATTCGCTCAACTTCGCGAATGTTTTATCGTGACCAAAGTGACCTGCTAAGCCCCTGCTGTGTTTTTCCTTCACCAAATTCTCCCTCATGGAGCAATTCGGAATGCACAGCTGATTGCCTTTAAACAACAATCATTCCTGGATCATGAAATCTATCCATGGACTCCGATCTCTGAGAACTGGATTCTCAGCTGCCTCGTATGCCTCTTCGAAATCTGCATCACCTGCATGCATGTCTTTTAGATTTTCAAAACCCAAGGTTTTGACTCGAAACTCCTGCAACAACAAACATTTCCTGCTCAAAGCATCAACCACTTTGTTAGCAGTTCCTGAAATGTGCTTGATTACAAATGTGAAATTCTTCATGTACTCTACCCATTTTGCATGTTTCTGATTCAACTTATCCTGTTGACTCACAAACTGCAATGCATGATTATCATTGTACAATACAAATTCCTTCAGAATCAAGTAATGCCTCCACTTATTTAATGCCTGTATGATGGCATAAAACTCTTTATCATATGTGGAGTATTTTAGCTTCGCATCATCCAGCTTCTCGCTGAAATATGCAACTGGCCTGTCATCCTGACTTAAGACCGCTCCTATAGCATATCCACTTGCATCACATTTCACCTAGAACATCTTCTGAAAGTCTGACAACACTAACACTAGTTGCTCTGTGATCTTTCGCTTCAACAGATTGAAGCTCCTCTCAGCCTCTGCTATCCAGTGAAAAATCTTATGCCGCTTCTTCACTGTGTCCATCATCGCGGCGCTAATTCCACTGAAATTCCTGATGAATTTTCTGTAGAAACTAGCCAAACGATGGAAAATCCTCACTTCGAAAACATTTCTCGGTGATGGCCAATTCTTAATCACTTCCACCTTTTCCGGATCCATTTTCAACTCATTCGCTGAGATAACAAAACCCAAATAAATGAGCTCTGTCTTCATGAAGGAACATTTCTTCATGTTGACCAATAGCTTTTCTTGCTACAGTCTTCTCATAACAATGGCCAAATGTTTCAAGTGCTCAGCCTTCGTCTTACTGTAGATCAATATATCATCCAGATATACGACTACAAACTTCTCGATGAATTCCCTCAGGACTTCATTCATCAGTCTCATGAATGTACTCGACGCATTCGTCAAGCCAAACGACATGGCTAGCCATTCATACAAACCTTCATTTGTCTTGAATGATGTTTTCCATTCATCACCCTCTCTCATGCGAATCTGGTGATATCCTCTCTTGAGATCAATCTTCAAAAAATAATTTTCCCCACTCAAGCAATCCATCAGATCATCCATTATTGGCAGTGGAAATCTGTACTTGATGGTTATCTTGTTGATCGCTCTGGAGTCTGTACACATTCTCCAGCCTCCATCCTTCTTCAGACTTAGCACTGTCGGAACAACACACGGAATCAAGCTCTCCCTGACCAGCCCTTTATCCAATAAATCTTGGACCTGGTTCTTAACCTCCTCATTCTCTTGAGGTGTCAACCTATACGCTGCTTTATTCAGAAAACTTGCTCCAGGTATGAGGTCGATATGGTGACTCACACTCCTCATCGGTGGCAACAAACGAGGTAGTTCATCCACGATGATGTCAGCAAACTCTCCCAGCAGTTCCTGAATCTCATCTGGCAAGTCATCCACTCTTGTGCTAGTCAGGACAATCCTCGGTTTCTTGACCACAAAGAATTGTGGATCTTCATTCTTCTCCATCTCTGTAAGCAGCTCCTTCCTGCTCATGAGAAGTATGGTATTGCTTACTTCCAGCTTCACTTCTTTATCCTTTATCAGAAGCAACTTGTGTGTTCTCCCATCCTTCTCCAAAGTGTATGTGTTCATTCTCCCGTCATGAACCACATTTCTGTCATATTGCCATGGTCTACCCAGCAATATATGACATACATCCATCGGAATGACATCACACAGAATCTGATCATGATAATTCCCAATCTTGAAATCGACTAAACACTGTTTAGTGACACTTACCCGGTGTCCTTTTTGCAGCCACGAGACCTTATATGGACTCGGGTGCTTAGTCGTCTTCAGTTCCAACTTTTCCACCATCTCGGTTGAAACGAGATTATCGGTGCTTCCGCTGTCAACTATGACCTTGCATTTTATGTCCTGGGCTGTGCAAGCCGTCCTGAACAGTCTGCTCCTCTGTACTGAGCTTCGCACCTCTTTCTCAGGTGTCAAAAGGACTTTATGCATCCCAAGCAACCTTCCACTGTTTGCATCTTCTGTTTCATCATCACGCCTCTGCGCCTCAGTGATGTGAGCTTCTCCTGCATCTTTCTTCTTCTTTGGACACTCAAATGACTTGTGCCCATTTTTCCCACATGTAAAACATGTGATCACTCCTCCTCTTCCTCTACCTCGACCTCTAGTATGAGGAAGTGTGTTTGCATCAGCATAATCCCCTCGCTGATCATTCTGCTGTCCTCTAGGCTCAGCATATGGCTGCCTCTGTGAGGTTCCGCCTCTTTCAATTTTACCCTGAGGTTTCTTCCACTCCTCCATGGGCTTCTGGAATTTCTCCTGGGAAACTGCCTTGCCCCTTGGCTGACTCCTGCCTCACCCTCACTGTCCTTTCTTGCGGCTCAACTTCTCTTCAGCTTTCAGAGCCATCTGGTATGCATCCTCAACTGTTCGGATGGTAACCATGCCTAATTCATCCTGAATGTCATACCTCAACCCATTCAGGTATCTTGCTACCTTCTCATCATCACTCTCTCGATGACCTGCTCTGATATTGGGCTTGTAAAAATCTTCGGTGTACTCCCTCACCGTCATCAACTTCTGTCTCAGGTTCTGCATTCGCCTGAACAGTGTGATCTGATAATCTCTGGGCATGAACTTCGCTTTCATCTTCACGATCATCCTGTCCCAGCTTTTGATTTTCTGTTTGCCTTTGGAACGTCTATCTGCTTGTATCTCGTCCCACCATAATGTTGCATGTCCTTACAACTTTGTGACAGCATGCCTTACCTTCTTATCCTCTTCGATATCCTCATAATCGAAGTAGGTGTCAAGAGCTCGGATCCAGTCCAGTAACTCTTCTGCATCCAGGCTTCCTTCATAGACTGGAATGTCCATTTTGGTCTTGGAACTCATCCTGGAAATGGATTTGATCAACCGCTTGGTTGATTCATCTTCTGTTGTGACTTCTTCTGCATGTCCAGCTTCTTCTTCAACCTCGGAATCACTAAGATCCCCTGCACCGACTCTGCGTCTTTGTGCAGTCTCCATCTCCTCAAGCCTTGCTTGGAGATCTCTCATCTGGCGTTCCATTTCTGGATTCCCTGTCGGCCTGCCTCTTCTCCTCACCTCCCTGTCCTCTAGGTCGGGTGACTGTCTCTCTCTTCTGGATGGCATGATGTTTTCTCTTCTCCGCTATAGAAAGCAAAGAACTATTCCCGCTCTGATACCACTCTGGCGCCACCATTCTGCACTCCCCGAAGAAACGATCGCTCGCACCAGGACCTTCTCTTCACTCAGCCTGAAGAGTACAATACTCTCCTATCTTCCTATCGGAAGATCTACACCCACAGTTTTCTTTACACAATCCTCCTTCCTATTTTTCGGAGGATCGGAACTTCGCTACTCGTGAGTTCAACCGTTATGCATTACCTCCTTGGATCCCCGAGACCCGAGATGTGTCAGTCAATGCTGACTTTCTGCCTCCGCTATCGGGACCTCGCTATATTGCGACTTCGCACTTTGCAACGATCAACACTTATGGTTCCGACCGCCGATACGCGATGTGCCGAGATGCCGACCTCGCGACCTCGCTCTTTTGCGTCCTCGCTACTTACGAGACTAATCTCTTAGTCCTTCAACTCCCGAGACCCGATGTCCCGAGATCACCTATCACGTCACCTCGCTGTGATCTACGCTATCTATGCGATCGTCAGAATATCGCTTCTCGTCCCTTCGCGATTTCCGTGGCCAAGCCTTCCGCCCCTTTCACGCGAAACCCCGATACGTCCAAATCCACGAATAGAGTTACGCTCCTCGTGATTTCAATTTACGCCCTGCTCTCCTGGACTTCAAACTTCTTCACCTCGACTGTAGACTTTGCATCCACTTTGTTCCTTGATCACTCCCCGAACAAGAAGTGTCTCTCACAAGACTTATCCATCAATCTGCGTTTAGCCTATGCAACCTGCTCACGCACAAATCTTCTCCACTGTCCTTCGATAACTTCGAAGACCTATCTCTTCTGAGCTTGCACGGATTCAATTCACTCAGGAAGAAGCTCTTGCATGCACTCCTTGCGGAAAATCTTCAACAACGCCTAAGTGTTGAAGTCTTCTCGACTCTACGCGCTCACCTCCAGTCGCTGTCCAAATTCCCTTTTCTCAGAATCGCAACCCTAAGTCTTCATCCAGCCTGCGCACGCCTTGCATGACTCTGGTGCCAAATTTACACCTTTGAAATGAATAGAACAAAAGTTATCTCTAAGTAAACCCTGCAGTCACGCACTCCTTGCGGACAATTCAACTGCACCCCTGGCAGGAATTCTCTGGTTCACTTAGAGAAACAATTGAAGCTCATTCACTCATTCTCTCAGATTTAAATTAACCTCTGAAATCACATACATAGCATATCAAATCAAGTGCATAACCATAAGCACACAATCATGAGCATATCAACATAAATACACAAAGAGTAACACAGCCATGGAATTGAATCAAAGCTTTTCTTATTAATTCAATGTCTATACATGGAGGTTCTTCAAACGCTTCTCTGCATGCTCTTCTCTTCAGAATGCTTGATCCTATTACAATGTACAAAGGAGGGTGTCTATATCCCGTTTCCCTCTCGAGATCTAAAGCTATCAAATCTAAAATAAATGTTCTATCGACCTGCATTAAATCTAATAAATGCCTCAGCTACCTAAGGACGTGAGCTATCTTCTCAAGGTCCATTTACATATACAAGTGTGCTTCATCAAATCAATACATTAATGTTTTGCGCAATAGTATCAAGGTGCAATCATAAATAAAAAAAAGTTTATGCTAGCTTGTCCAGCCGTCTTCCGCTCGATGTGCTGGCTCACTTGACGTGTTGTAGATGCTCCTGCATCACATGTTCTACCACACTAATTCATGCAAGCTTGATTTAACAAAGCTTACAAAACACATGGGTAAATTAGCTTTCCTATGGATAAACTTGCACAACTTGGACCAAAAACCTTGGGGTATTGGGTGCAACTGATCATGCCCCCCTACAACACATATGCATCATTACACCATTTCAACTCAGGTACAATAAGCATTCCAATACTTTACAACAATATCAAGGTTACCATTACTCCATGGTACCAATCATATGCCCAAATATTACAATCCCATTAGATATGCCCGAAATATAAACCTATTAACATCTCATCACCATGCATACCTTCTATTTTACCTCTTCATTTGGACTTTTCCTTCTTTTTATTTCATTAGTATATCTTTTGTTGCTTCTGTCTTCTTATTTCATATTGTTCTTGATGTTGTCTTCTTCTTTGATTTTTTAATTCTTTATGTCATCTTTCTCTTTCTTCCATCAACCTTTGTCATCATCTTTCACATACACTTGTAATTTTTTTCATGCACATGAAATTACCTGCATAAAAAATATGTTTCCTTGTTGTGTTTTGAAATGTCCAACAAGGAAACCTATGACAATGGATTTGGAAAAATTAATTGACGCACCATTATCATGATTTTCTCCACTTATAAATGACTTGACATTTGAATTTTGACTTCACTTTGGATTCATACTCTCAACTTAGAACACAACATTAGCTTAGTGTTTGACTCGATAACTTTCAATTACACGTGTCCATCAAACTCATTTGACACTTTTACAATTTGAAATAAGGACTCTTTACATAAACTTTGCATGACAAATTTTATAAATGTGACCAAAAATTTTGTGTGCCCTTTTTGTCACCATTTGAAACAACACTTGGACAATTTTAATTTAACCACTAAAAAATTGTCTTCATGAACCATACTTTCATTACCTTCATGATCCAGATTTGTTTTGAATGTAAGGAGCTACAAACTCAATCATTACCTTAACAATCTTAGACATTAACACAAATCCAATTGGTATGCTCTCCTACATATAATGTTTTTTACATGCACCTCTTCAAATCTCAACTTTGAGAAATATGGGCATAATATTTCAACTTCCATTTGCCTTCTAAACCTTTTCTATGCAACGAATCAACTCATATATTGATTCATTTGCTTTGAAACTCCTCACTTTGAATGTGACCTGCACACTCCATAGAAAACAATGACCCTTACTTTCCTACACCACAACCTTGACAATATCTTCTTCACCTCAAGACTCAATTTCTCCTCTGTCATTCTAGTTTCCCATCAGCCTTTATGAGACAAACCTACATGTATCCAAAGGTTTCTCATATCTATGTAGATCCCATATTTTTTCAATACACACAGAAGCTCATCATCCTGAATTTCATCTTCAACAATTTTTTCAACAACATGATATTGTTTTGATATTTGAGTCAATGTTGAAGCCTGAACAAGTTCTTCACAAAACAATAGAAAAAATAGATTAATGACATGTCCTAACTTTGTCGATTTGGTTGGATCATTATATTCTAGACAATTTTTAAGTAGCTTGAAATTTAGCGCCAACCTTTGACTAAGATATCATGCCACAGTCCTTGGTTTCTTCCACTAGCACCAATGAATCATTGAACCAACTCCATTATTTAGAAATACATGGTAGAAATCACTAGATATATTGAGGAACTAGTGAGCACATTGTTTGCACATCTGATTGTGCAACATTTGCACTACAAAGAAGCAACACACGTGGATACCAAATAAACTATTACCAAATCAAGTCCAATTATAATTTGTCGTAGATTAAATTTATTGAGGTATGAGACTCTCAAAAGAATTTACTTGAAGTCCATCATCGTGAGTGAGTAATATCCATGAAATCTGTTATGAATCAATGACTTGAGAATTATAAAAAGTCAGTGAATAATAGTCCACTTCAAGGGGGAAACCTCCATTTACAATATATTCAATGTACAATATGAGATAGGAGACACATGATACATATATATATAGGAGACACATGATACAATTATAATGAAATGTTCTAGCATACATACAAATATAACACTATAAATGTAATAATTCAATATATAGGGATTAAAAAGGGGTTTTATGCTTAACATGGGGCTTTCTCTAGGGATTAAAATGCCCCTCCCCTTCAAACAAGTGTTGTCATCAACACTTGACTAATTGCAAGTGTTTCTACATGAAGAACTTATCTTTCCATGTTGCCTCTTCCAGTGGTAGGTTCTTCCATTTGAGAAGGTACTCAGTAATTTCTCTATTTCATAGATTCTTAATCCATGTTTGAAGAAGTGTTTCTAGTTCTAATATGATTTTCCATTCTTCATTAATATTCGGTAAAATAGTTTGGACTGAGATCTTGTCACCGATTACCTTGTTTAAGAAAGAAACATGGAATAATGGATGTACACGTGAATATGGAGGCAACTCCAATTTGTAAGCCATAATTCCAATCCTTTGCAACACCTTATAGGGGCCATAATATTTGGATGCTAATTTATTGTCCTTATTTTTTTTCTTGAGGGAAATCTATTTATATGGTTGTATCCTTGAAAATACATAATCCCCACTTCATAATACATAAACTGTGATGATGATATGTTTGTTGTTTCATTCTATTTTGTGCCATAACCAAGTTGTACTTCAATAGTTTGAGAACCTATTGTTGGTTCCCTATGTGGTCCTCCACTTCTTGAACCTTTGTAGTTCCTTTCAACGGTGATGTGATGGATGGAGGATGATATACATAAAGTGCCAGAAATGGGGAAATTTTTATGAAGGATGGAAGGATGTGTTGTACCACCATTCTGCCAAGGGAAACCACTTTACCCATTGTGTATGTTTATCATATGCAACGAAACAAATATATCCTTCTATACATTTATTCACAGTCTCATTTTCCCATCATATTGAGGATGGTAAGATGATTTGTGAGCCAATTGAGTACCCAAACAAGAAAACAATTTAGTCCAAAGTTTTCCATTATAAATTGGATCTATGTCACTTACAATAATCTTGGGTACTCCATGTAGCTTTTGAAGTGTTTCCATGAATTTTGTGGCTACTATACTTGCTATAAAAGGATTAGAAAGAGAGAAAAAATGGGCATACTTTTTCATTCAATCCACTACTACCATGATGATAGTATTCCTTCAGATATGGGTAAACCTATAATAAAATGCATTGAAAATTCTTCCCAGCATTGACTTGGTATAGCTAATGGATGTAGGAGACTTGATGTCTTGATTGTGTCTCCCTTATTTTTTTGGCATGCCACACATTCAAACATAAAATTTTGAACATAAGTTTTAATACCTTTCCATAAAAAATCCTTCTTGATCATGTGGTAAGTTTTCAAGAACCCTGACTTCCCTCCTATTTTTGAGCTGGGAATTTTTACATAAATATAGGAGATCATGATACCATAAAAAAAAATTCTTCCACACAAATTTATCTAATTCAATGGGGTCCTCTTGTAGTTGTTGAATTATCTTTCATAGCTCTTGATCTTGCTTCCATTATATCCTTTCTTATTCCACCCAATCAAATTGTGGAATATAAATAACACATAGTGAACCCTTTGCCTCTTCCTCTTTCCTTGAAAGTGCATCTTCCACAATATTATGTTTTCCTTTCTTGTAGATAATTTAAAAGTCATAACCTATAATATTTTTAATCCATGATTTTTGTTCTTCTGAAGATAATCGTTGCTCCAAGAATTGCTTCAAACTATCATGATTTGGTTTTACTTTGAAGTGTCTTCCCATTAGGTAAGGGATCCATTTCTTAACTACATGTAGTATGGCCAACATGATTTCTTTTTCATAAATGGGTTTGAGTATGTTTTTTCCTTTAATTTGACTGCTATCAAAAGAAAGGGGCCTTCATTCTTGCATTGAAACTGCACAAGTTCCATGCCCTAAGGCATCACACTCCACACTGAATATTTTTGTGAAGTAAGGTGTGGCTAGGACAAGAGTTGTAAACATAGCCTCCTTTAGTTTTTCAAAAGCTTTGTTTTCTTCGTGAGTTCAAGAAAATGCTTCCTTGTTTTATAATGTTGTTAGAGGTGTCACTATTTGACCATAGTTCTTGACAACCTAGTGGTAATATCCTGTCAATCATAAGAATCCTCTAAGTTTCTTCAAGGTTTTGGGAATTATCCATTCCCCCGTAGCTTTAATTTTGTTAGGGTCCACTTTTACACCTTCATGAAATACAATATGACCCAAATGTTCCACTTCTTGAACCTCAAAGGAACACTTTGAAGGATTTGCATAAAATTGTTTCTCTTCTAAAAATTGTAATACTCTATCAATATGTTGTACAAGCTCTTCCCAAGATTTTCTATAGATTGGTATGTCATCAAAATATACTAACACAAATGATCTAAGGATAGGTTTGAAAATAGAATCCATTAAGCTTTGAAATGTTGAAGGTGCATTAGTAAGTCAAAATTACATAACCAAAAAATTATAATCACCTTCATGCATCGTAAAGGCCATTTTGGGAATGTATTCTTGCCTCATTCTGATTTGATGATATCCTGAACGAAAATCCAACTTAGTAAACAAAATTTCTCCATACCATTCATTTAATAATTTATCAATTACATGAATATGAAACTTATATTTGATGGTCATTTTGTTGATTTGTCTATAATATGGACACATACACCATGAACCATCCTTCTTCATAACCATCACTATTGATGAAGAGAAAGAACTTTGGCTAGGTTGAATGGTGCCCACATCTAACATTTCTTGGATCATACACTCAACCTTTCTCTTATATGTAAATGGATACATGTAAGGCCTAATATTAGGTTCTACACTTCATGGTTGCAAATGAATAACATGATCATGATCCCTCCAAATACCTTGGAATGGTTGTTGATAACTATTTGGAGATCCACTAAAGCAAAAGATATAGATGTTTGAACATCTAGTGAGACAATTATGAAATTACACCATGGTGTCTCTTTTCAAGTGATTTTTTCATGATATTAGAGATTATCACCTTAGAGGGTTTCCCCTGGATACCTCTAAGCTCAATTTCCTTCCCTTCTGAGGAAAATTTCATAAAAAGATCTTGAAAATTAAGGGTTATTGTTCCCAATGATTGTAACCATTGGACCCCTAATACAACATCAACACCACCCATTTGGATGGAAATCATGGGACTATCCAATAAATACTCCCCCATATTGAGCTTAATACTATGGAACTTCCCAACATAATCTATGATACTTCCATATGCAATCATTACTTGAAACTTTGGTGCTGGAAATACAAAGTAATCAGTATCTTTTGCTAATTTGCAATTGATAAAGTTATGGGCACTACCAGAATCAATCAACATTGTTACCTTTTTATTTTTAATGTATCCTTGAATCTTGAGGGTCCGTGGAGTACTAATTCCAACCAATGGATGGAAATATATCGTTGGAGTAGTCTCTTCTATATATACATCTAGTGATGGTTCCAATTGATCTTGATCTTGTTCCTCTTCATAGTTTATGTAGAATAATTTCTTCTCACCGCATGTATGCCCCTTATTGTGCTTGTTGTCACAATTGAAACATAGTCCCTTTGATTATCTTTCATCCTTTTTCCGAGGTGTCAACCTTGTTAGTTGAGTGAGGATAGGAGAGGGAACATGGTGCTCTTTGTAGTTTCTAGTGGCCACCCTTATAGTAGCCATATTTTTGTTTTCCACTTTCCTTGCCACACTGAAATATTTTTATAGGGATTTAGGTTTGAAATGATGCACCTCATGTGTTCTCCTTTAAATTTACCATAAATATATCCAACAAATTATCCTTGGGAATGTTCTTTACCATGAAACTAAGCTTTTGGAATTGTTGAATGCACTCTGTAATTAGACCCTTTTTTCAAATATTTATCAATTGACTAAATAATGTATTGCTCTTAATATCCCCATAATGTGATATCAATTCATCCTTAAAAATGTACCAACAGATAATATCATTCTTTTTTCTTTCACAAAACCATTGATACCAAACAAAATGATCATTTTCTAAATACAAGGATGCAATAGTCACCTTTTGTAGGATTGACACTTGGTGTATATGAAAGTATTGCTCCATCTAGAATATCCATTTTATAGTATCTTTACCATCAAACTTCCTCATATCGATCTTTGGAATTAAGTCATTCCTTGCTGCTGCATTGAAATCTCATTGATGTGGATCTTGAAGTGATGAATAATCATGATTCTAGGACTCAATCTTTATTTCCTCTACATTTTCATGATTTCCTTGCATTTTTGTATCTCCTTTAGGGATTATCTCATCTAGAGCATGGAAGGCCATGGAAGACATGGAATTTTTCAATTCTAACATCTTATTTTCCATACGCTCCCAATTTTAATCCGTATTCTTTTCCTATTTTATCCATCTTATTTCACACCTCATCCATCTTGTTTTCCATCCTATCCATCTTATTTTCCACCTTTCCAATCTCGTGAAATATTTCTTCTCTTTCTTCTTGAGTCATGGTTGAACTCTCTAGAGGTTTGGTTGGTGAAATAAATTTTGGAGGAACCTTTGGGGGCATGTGAGAAAACAATAATTCTCTTATTTTTCCTCTTTATCAAAAATAGATCTTCCAATCAAAAGTTATGTCAATTGTAAGTTATGTACCTTTCAAACCCTTAATTTCGAGTATGTTTATATGGATGACCTTTGTCCTGATATATATATATATATATATATATATATATATATATATATATATATATATATATATATATATATATAAACTTTGAACCCTTTAGAGTAAAAAATTTTGGCTATAGGACTTTGATATGACTTCTTAAAGTCCTGAAAAATTTCATAGTCTGAACCTTTACGGATAAAAAATTATAGAATAAATACCAAAATGATGCACAAATACCAAAATGACTTATTTAAGACTAATTTAAAGATTAGTAAAAATATCCAACTTCCACAAGATATATCTCACAAATTATAGTGATTCAAATTCTAAAACAATTCATAGGTAATTCACTATGTCTCCTCATTATTCTAAAAATTTCATAGTCTGAAACTTCACCGAAATTTCTTTATAGAAAAAATAAAAAGATGACTCGTTTGAGACTAATTTCAAGACAAGTCACAAACCCTAACGTCCATAGGAGATATCTCCAAAAATAAAATGAAACAGATCCTGAAATTATTACCACTTGTTACTTTCTATCTTTCCTTGGTATCCTAAAAACAAATTCTTTGAAACTTCCTAGAAAAAAATTTATAACAAAAATATCAATATGACTCGTTTTAAAATGGATTTTAGGATGAGTCAAAAACCCTATAATCCATAATATATATATATCCAAAATTGTAATTAACCAGAACCTAAATTTTTTACCAGAAGTACTTGGATATGTATCCTAAGTAACCTCCACATTTCATTATCTAAAGCATCACATAAACAAAGTTATAACAAAAATTCCAAGATGATTCGTTTGAAGAAGAAAAACCCTAGGATTGATGCTCTTAAACCAAATGTTATGAACCAACTCTTTGAGAATGATTAAAAGTCAGTGGATAACAATCCACTTCTAGGGGGAGACCTCCTTTTACAATATATTCAATGTGTTGTACAATATGAGATGAGATGATCCTA
>ML776768.1:401675-426779 GCA_009831015.1 Picea engelmannii
ATATATATATATATATATATATATATAAGACAAAGTGTACAATTATAATGAAATGGCACAATGAAGGATTCTATCCTATATACAAATATAACACTCTAAATGTAATAATCCAATATCTAGGGCTTAACAAACTCACAATGATTTTTATGACCCTGAAATAATCAAAAAATACATCATTCGTATTCAATCAATCTCCTCTTTCAATTTGTAGGAATATGTTGTTTATCGCTAAATTGGTGAAGCCTCAAGGATCTGGATATGTGAAAAATATACTTTCCATGTTGTAAGATTCAGTGCCCATAAATCCTTGATTAGATATATTTCTAGGATCTAACTACAGACCTTTGAAGAGACCTTTTATCATTTTATTTTTCCCTCAACCGTGGAAATTCTGAACATGAGCTTGAACAATCCATTTTTTCATCAAACTCATCACTTTCCTCGTAGTAGTCACAAATGAAATTATTTACCTTAGACATTAATTCACACAAGATAATAATATTAGAAGAGTTGTATGCCCCTATTTAATGTAGTAAAAATTTCCTTTGGATAGACGAATGTTCTCGGTTTTGCAGTTCTATCTGCAAATTCTTAAAATTTGTCATTCAGTCACTAGAAAATGCCTTTGATCCATAAGATAGTTTGCAATCTATCTGTTGTGAATTGTGATTGTATCTTTGGTTCATCCCATATTCCATATCCTTCTCTTCCCTAGGAATTAAATTTACAAATTCAACATTGACCTCAAATCATACATCACAAGCATTACTCGGGTGACTCAGACACGATATCTCATCCATTATACCATAATAAAATATGAGAGAGTAGCCATGCTTACACACATAAAACTCTATTGAATAACCTAGTATTTACAATAGGTTGTGACTCCATTATATAGAGTTCACAAGTTTTTGTCAGATATAACTTATTCCTAATATAGAAGGAGAGGTTGAGAGAATATCTCAAGTACACATCAAACTAGGACTCTTAGTTGAACCAAATATCTCAAATCCAACTAACTAACAACCTCTTAAATAATAGACTCAAAGAACTCACATAGAGATTGAATCTACCTCTCAATAATAAAACACATTATTAAACATAATCTTCTCACACATTATTAAGACAAGTAGGAGTTTCGCATTCCAACACAAGTGCCATATTGCAGATAATTAACATAGATTGCAGTCAATAGTTGTAGTTAGTAGTGTTGTTTATAAGAGTAGATTTTTTGTTTGCATAATCTTATCTAATCCAAAAGTCATTAATATTTCTTCTATAGAAAAGAAGAAATTTCACTTCAAGGATAGAGAATGCAAACCCTCACGTCAAAGAAACTTATTGAATTTACATATAAATATAGGTAATGGACAAAACCAAAAGTGTAGAAATTTTAATACAAATTATGTATTGCCTGGATTCTCCTAATCTAACAATTATATGCCACTATTAAATACATAATCTCTTCTACAAATATTCTTGCGGAATTTGAAACATGATTGCCAATTGCAATATCAAGAAGAAAGATCAATCACACATAACACAGATGTTTTTACCGGGAAAGCATAAAGCTAAAAACCTCACTATCATATATTATGTATATATCATGGATCATGAAACAATCTCATACAAAACTATAATCCAAGAGCTCCCAGTACAATATACAATCGTCTCACACTGTCATACAAAAATTGATAAATTCATGTGCCAATTTTTTGCTTTCAGATAACCTGCCTCCTCTGCGCAATACCTGCTAATGGAAATCTCTACACAAAATGAATCCCTCTTGCCTAGGATGTGCATTCCTCATGGGCACATCCAATGTGTGTGTGGTTGCATGAGTATACCCACTCAAGTTAGAATTGATAGTCAAACTATCCCTTTCACATGTTATCTCAACTGGGTCTCCACTGGATTTGACATGCATGTAGTTAACAATGGTAAATCTTCAGTTTCATGTGAGACCACTGATTGTGAATTAATTAATAATTAATTCACTGATCTCTCACTAGTGTAAGTTTAGTTACAACTAGTACAACTGAGCTTAACTAACTTCATTGAGTTAAACTACTTTACAACTCACATAACTACACATATCACTCTGTTACAACTTTGAATCACTCAGTTACAACCAATTTGACTTGCATGTCCCACCAATCAACCTTTGAACTCGAATTTCCTATAGCTAACTGATTTTCTACTTCAGTTAACTATTTCAAGTGATTATGATATAATAGATTAATATTTATTGTCCAATTTATTTAAGGGAAAAATAAATTAGACACACATTTCTTGTTGACTTTTCAACACTCCCTCTCAACAAGAAATGGATTATCCTTCATCTCGATCCTATCTCTATGGTATTATAATTTTCTCCTGGTGAGCGCCTTCGTCAGAATGTCTACATCCTGATCTTCCGTAGGAATGTACTGAAGAAACATGATCTTCCACTGCACAAAATCTCTGATATGATGATACCGGATATCTATATGCTTAGATCTATCATGAAACACAGGATTAATCAAGATTTTAATGCTACTCTAATTATCACAATGAATCACTACCAGATCTAAATGAGAACCAAACAAACCAACCAAGATCTTTCTCATCCAGATAGCCTCACATGCATCTTGAATTGCTGCCATGTATTCCTCTTCCGCTGAACTGAGTGCCATAGATCTTTGTTTCCTGTTGTACCAAGAAACAACTGTAGATATGATACTAAAGATCCCCCCTGATGTGATCTTTCACCTCATCCATCTATCTGCACCATAAGACATACTCAGATGTTCCCCTCAGTTAACTCAGGACATGCTTACCTGCCTTCCAAAAGTTCTTGGTAGGATTAACCATCGCTTGACTTAGTTGGTTAACCGCATAGAAAATGTATGGTCTCGCGTTCACTAAATACATTAGCGAACCCACTAAATGTCGATAGACAATAGCATCCACTAGCTCTCCAGAAGTAGCATCCTCTTTCCTCCAGTTTCCTGGAAGAGGAGTATCCATGGGTTTGCATCCCTCCATGTGAAACTTACCCAGTATATCCCTTGCATACTTGCCTTGAGACACAAAAATTTCACCATCTCGCTGCCATATTTCCAATCCAAGGAAATAATGAAGGAGGCCCATATCCTTCATCTCAAACTCATTTTCAAGGTCCTCCTTGCATGAGTGTATCAGTTGCTCATGACCATTCAGTATTAAATCATCAACATAAATAACAATGATTAAAATCTTACCCTCCACCACAATTTGGTATAGGTTTGCATTCGCTTGACTTTTAGTGAAGCCCAATTCGGTGAAATAGTTGTCTATCCAAGTGTACCAAGCATGGGGTTCTTGCTTTAGCCCATACAATGCTATTTTGAGTCGACACACATGCGACTCACTGTTGAAGATCTCAAATCATTCATGCTACTCTATGTACACCTCTTCCTCAATGATCCCATTGAGAAACACAGTTTTTACATCCATCTGATGAATGTGCCAGCCCATCTGCACTGAGAGTGAAAAGATGGATCTTATGGAAGAGTACCTTGCGACAGGTGCAAAGGTCTCATCATAATCTATCCCCTCGATTTTTGAGAATCCCCAGGCCACAAACCTAGCCTTGTATTTATCCACACTCCCATCAATAGCTTTCTTTACCTTGTAGATCCATCTCGAACCTACCACTAATTTGTCGACCAGTCTTGGGACAATTTCCCATGCACTATTTTGACAATGGAGTCATACTCCTCCACCATTGCATCAACCCAAGTTGGATCCTTCACTTCTTCCTAAAAGGAATATGGTTCACTCACAATACATTTTCTCATGAGATCCATGTATCCAGTAAATCGATAAGGAGACTGTCTTTGTCTGCACTGTGAAGTAGGGGCTCCTACATTCTATGCAACATCTAGTCGCAATCTATCAGCTTCCATGGTGCACTTTCTGCCATTTCTGATGGATGGCTCTGCATGAGTGGCTTCCTCCACTCCATGAACCTCCTCATGTGGCTGATCCACATCTTGAGACTCATTTTTGGTAACCAACAGTTCCTCCTATGCATGCAATTATAGCTCCCTCTCAAGCGACAACCACATGGATTTTCCCTCATTGAATTTTATATCATGTTGCATAAAATTCATCTTACTGTTAGGAAAATACAAATGGTAATTATGAGGTGTTTATGTGTACCCCATAAATATCCCATCTTCAATAGTCAGCTCCAGCTTCTTCCTGGTGTTTTTGGTCACATGCACATAAACAAATGAGGCAAAAATCTTAAAATGAGAAACATCAAGTTTCTTACCAGTGAAATCTTCTTCAGGTGTACTCATGCCAAGTACTCTATGAGGACAATAGTTTTGCACATAAACCGTAGTGTTGCATGATTCCACCCACAAATGCATTGGTAAGCCCTGATCATGCAACATCACTCGTGATGCACCCATGATCGTTCTGTTTTTCCTCTCCACGACCCCATTTTTCTATGGGTTATGAGGCACTATGAGTTCTCTTCGAATTCCTTCTTTGCTGCAGAAGTCTTTGAATTCGTTAGATATTTATTATCCACCATTATCGCTCCTCAGAGCCTTCACTTGCTTCCCCAACTCTTTCTCCACCAATTCTTTAAACTCACAAAACTTTGAGAGTGTTTGATCCTTCTTATGAATGAAGAAGATCCAACATTTACAAGAAAAGTCATCAACAAAAATAACATAATACTTATGTTTTTTTGTTGAAGCAACCGAGAATGGTCCACACACATCTGTGTGAATTTTCTCCAGGATCGCCGAAGCATGATTCTCCTTTTCATGAAAGGTGGACTTTACATACTTCCCCATGGTGCAACCCTTGCACTGATCTAACTGAGAAAGTTTTCCCATTGGAATTCCAATAGATATTTGTTGCATGATTTTCAAGGCTCCATGATGAAGATGGCCCAATCATCTGTGCCATAATTCACCCTCATCCCGGCTCACAACTTTTTTTGCCTTGCTCATCATGGCAGTGTATCCATCTACCTCCAACTTGTAGAGATTCTTAACTAGAATTCCTATCTTCTTGACTTGACCCATTGTTTTATGTCATAGGAAGGATTTTCCATCACTGAAAACAATGGCATAGCCTCTGTCCTCCAACATTGCAACTGAGACCAGGTTTTTCTTCAGACTTGGAACATGCATAACATATTTCAATTGAAATGTTTTATCTAAATCCCTATGAAAGGTAATGGTACCAATTCTAGTCGCATTGTGTCGTCCATCGTCGCCCATATTTATATGCATTTTGAGATCTCTCTCCTCCAAGTCACTGAAAAAATCCTTTTCTCCCATCATGTGGAAGGAAGCACCACTATCCAAATACCACACTGATCCTAATGCACTTGATTCCATTCATGCAATCAAGGAGAAGTCAAGTTCAAATTTCGAGGCAAGGGCCTCACCAGCTACATCTCCAGTAGTCTTCTTGTTCTTCTTCTTCTACGAATAGTTAGCAGTAAGATTCCCATGTTCGTGATAGTGAAAACACTTGACTTTGGACAAATCCAACTTCTTTCCTTTAGACTCGGATTTTGAATGGAATTTCTTCCCCTTCCATTTCGTTGCCTTGGCATCCAAACTACAATATTATTCATCATCTTGCTTTGATGAAGAGCCATCTCTGGTGTTTCGCCTGAACTCCTCCTGCACCAAATCCAACCATAGTCGTTCCCAATCTGGCAATTTTTCCCTTCCATTGACAGAGTCTTGAAAAATGTGCCAATTTTTTAGAAGTCCTAAGAGATCCAAGCTCACCAAATCATCATCAATGACTATTATTCCCACACTCCCCAGCTCATCCCAACATTGGACAAACTTCGTGAGATATTTTGGAATGGAGTTGCCCTTCTCCATCTTGATCTTCCTAAGTTTATCTTTGAGCACCAATTTCCTATGGTTGTTGTTGTTTTGGAATAGATCCATCAAAGTCTTACACATTTCATATGGTGTGGCTTTCCCATGGAGGTTTGAGACAATGTGGTCTCGTACTCCCTCCAACAGGAACCTTCTCGCCTTTGCCACTTTATTTTTCCATGAATCAAGATTTGCAGCATCTGCAACATCTGGCTTAAGAACATATTTGTCAATGAATTCCTTCAAGCCATTGTCTTCGAGTACTGCCTCCATCCCGCCCTTCCAAGAAATGTAGTTCGATATGCCCTCAAGTGCATACTCTAACCTCAATCCATTGAAATCCATTTCGATATTGAATCAGTTGTAGCACCAAGAAAGTCTTTCTGCAAATTTGAATTCTATCCAATCACAAACTCATCTTCTGCAATTTCCCGTGCTCTGATACCATGTAGAAATTTTAAAACAAATTATGTATCCCCTAGATTCTCCTTATATAACAATTATATGCCACTATTAAATACAAAATCTCTTCTACAAATATTCTTGCGAAATTTAAAACACGATCGTCAATTGCAATACCAAGAAGAAAGATCAATCACACATAAAACATATGTTTTTACCACGAATGCATAAATCTAAAAACCCCACTATCATATATTATGTATATATCATGGATCATGAAAAAATATCATACAAAACTCTTATCCAAGAGCTCTCAATACAATCTACAATCGTCTTACACTGTCACACAAAAATTGACAAATTCATGTGCCAATTTTCTGCTTCCAGATAGCCTACCTCCTCTGTGCAATCCTTGCTAATGGAAATCCCTG
Source organism: Picea engelmannii (assembly GCA_009831015.1). Lineage (NCBI taxonomy): Eukaryota > Viridiplantae > Streptophyta > Pinopsida > Pinales > Pinaceae > Picea > Picea engelmannii. The sequence continues at coordinate 408,397 of ML776768.1, forward strand.
CAATGAATGGATCCCTCTTTCCTAGGCTTCTAATTCCTCATGGGCACATCCATGTGGTTACATGAGTGTGCCCACTCAAGTCACAACTGATAGTCAAACTATCCCTTTCACCTGTTATCTCAACTGGGTCTCCACTAGATCTAACATACATGTAGTTAACAGTGGTAAATCTTCAGTTGCATGTGAGACCACTTATTGTGAATTAATTAATAATTAATTCACTTATCTCTCACTAGTGTAAGTTCAGTTACAACTAGTACAACTAACCTTAACTCACTTAACTGAGTTAAACTACTTTACAACTCACATAACTACACATATAACTTTGTTACAACTTCGAATCATTCAGTTACAACTAATTCGACTTCCATGTCCCACCAATCAACCTTTGAACTCGAATTTCCTATAGCTAATTGATTTTCCACTTCAATTAATTATTTCAAGTGATTATGAGATAATAAATTAATATTTATTGTTCAATTTATTTAAGGGAAACATAAATTAGACACACATTTCTTGTTGACTTTTCAACACAAAGTGGGTCTCAATTTTTTAAAAACAAAACAATCTTCCAAGGTATTTCTTTGCTGGTTGTACTTACCTACAACATTCTTCCCAATTGTTGTATCTTTATAGATGAATAAAAGATATGATCCTTTGTACATGAACACTAGTAAATTTGGGTCATTTTCCAATGATAATTTCAATGTAATAACAACGTAATGTTGTCTGGATATTGACAAAACTTGGCCCCTCCAAACGTCGATTTTGGTACCTTCTCACTTCCGACAGAATTCCAGTCTTGTCACTTCCGACGTATATGAGGGACATGTGTCATTGAAGTCCCAATTCTAAAATGGTGCAAATTATCATCCAATTCCAACGTTTAAGTCATTAGAAGTTAGACGAAATAGAAACTATTCATTGACATTTCACTCATCGATAGCCAAATGACTTATAAACTATTCATCAAAGACATTTCTATATCAGCCACGTTTTGGGGCGTCAAAAGTCAGAAGACATAGAAACTATTCATCGATGAAGTTTTTATATAGACCAAGTTTTTAATCGTCGGGAGTGAGAGGATCTAGAAACTATTCATCGACGAAGTATCTATATCGACCACATTTTTAATCATCGGGAGTGAGATGATGAGGACTTGAAAGACAAACACAATGTAAGTGTTTTAAAATATATATATAACAAAAAAAGGAATTGATATTGAATAGCACCTTCACTATAACAATAGCAAATGTTTTCCCTCTGAAGATATAGACACAAATTCAACCCCGGTACAAGAGAAACATGGGCACTACACTTGGGCAACTTTTATCTTATAACCTATTTAAGTTAAAATAATTTGTCTTCAGAAATGTTACATGGGATATACGATTCAACATTTATATACATGTAGGACTATCACTATGGGTATTGTTATAGCCCTAAAATTCCCTACCTATGCATACATAAAATTGGCCTTTCTACTTGCACAATTTGCCAAATTACTGATGAGGAACTATCTTTAAAAAACCATTTTTTGGAGCATGTATGTGTCCTGTTGCACTACTGCCCATGTACATATGTTATATTCATACTATAAATCATGTGTACATATGCTAGCTTCATATTAAACAACCCATGTTTACCTCTAAAAGTTGCAAAAAAATAAAAAGTTGTAAGGAATTCGGTAGATTTTATGGGCTATAGTCGGTTTCTTGACCATTTTACCCCTTGTAGCTCATCCCCAAACATATTAACTATATTTTTATCATATAAAAGGAGGTATTGGGGTCTCATTTCATAATCAAGAATTATAACAGAGAAACTATACCAAAATCCCTTTCCCTATCAATCCAAGCCTTGTAGCCTTTCCTAAGATTTGGCCTTAGCATTCCCCCTCCATCCCTCTCCCTATACAATCCCTTCCATATTTCCCAAGGAGATCAGTTGATTGTAAGAGGTACTATGGAAATTATGCACTTGGATCAATAGTAAGAGGATCCCAGATGAGGTTCGCAGTGTGTTTAGCTGATCAAGAAGGTTGTAATCATTGTAATATTCACATCTGAATAAACGAGTCTATTTTCTGTCCCAAATATTGTGCTTATTTGATTTGATTTGATTTATGCATATAAATTTATATCTGAACACTAACATGGATAAGTATAGATAGTATATATTGTATCTTTGTGTTTCTCAAGTTGCTTGCAGGTCAACTTTGGGAGGAGACTGACAATCCAAGAAACTACAAAGGTGAAGGAAGTCTACATCAGATGATAAGACATAAGGTACATGCTCTTTTCCTTCGTTTGTATTTTGAGTTCAGATTGTTTGGGGTATCCTATAACTAATACTGTCGTTTAAGGGATATCTTTAATCTACCTGTACTTTGACCCTCATATAGTAATAGGGGGATTTTCCTTTCTAGAATAATTGGTGACTCCACTGGGGAGTCTCTCTAGGGTTTTATAGGGAGGTTTTTGTTTTTTATTGGTTTCTTTATTTCCTTTTGAGTTTTTATCAAGTTTTATTGAGCATTTTTAGAGCCACTGGTCACCTTTCCAGGTGCCTACCATTTTTCATTGCCCAACCAGTTCCCAATATTTTCTTTTTGAAATTTCTCATAGGTGTATGTGCTCTGCTTTGGCTCAACCCACATACATACAGGCTCTGCACATTATACAACCCATGTCTCTTTGTCTTGAAAGGGATTTTTTAAAAGAGATTTGTGTCTCTTTCCTTCCTAAATCCTTGTGTTTCTCATGCCTTTCTTAGTCTTTAGAGAGTCTCTGTTATTGGTTTTAGCATGGGTTAATGATTTGGTTTCAACTTCTTTCTTGGTTTTCTTTTTCTTTCCCTAGAGGTTTAGAGTGAACTTTCAAGTTTTGTATCCTCCTTTGGTTTCTTTTGATTCCATGCGTTTACGTAGTTGGACTAGGATCTAAGTCAATACTGGGTTCTTTTCTCTTTTTATCATGTCTTTTCTTTGAAAAAACAAAACAAAACAAAAAAAAATCCCCCTCATGGCCCAGGGGCTATAAATCATGTACTCTGCAGTTTATTTTAGCATCTTTTGTTAGTTCTTCTTTAATTGGGAGAAAAAAAAACCTAGTTGTTTAGATCTCTTTCTTTCTGTGCATTTGATTTGCATTTTTATTTGAAAAAGAAAAAGAATTAGCATAGGGTTGTGTTTTCTTCTCATCTTGAAAGAAATTCAAAATAAAAATAAGAAAGAAAATCCTTTCATTTTGTCTTTTTTTTCACTTGAAAGTTGCATTGTGCATTTTGCATGGAAAGGAGAAAAAATTGCATCTTCAGGTTTGAAGGATTGTTCATGATTTTTTCTTGAAACTCTTTTTCATTTGTGGAATTAGTGTAAATACTTCTTTGCCAATGTTCTTATAAGTTTAATTTTTTGCAAGAGTCTGAAACAACATAAGTTTCACGTTCATATCCTTTGAGTAAATCAATCCCATAAAATCAGTGCTTAATTTAAAATCTATTAGACTTTCTGTTTGTAGGGTGCACCAACTAGTCTAGGATTTTAAGGCCTGGAAATAAGCGTGAAGAGGAAACTCTTTAAGGCCATTTAAAACAAACATTGGAGTCTGAGATAGGGAGTGTGTAAATTCCAGTGTCATAAGAGTTAGGAAGGACCCCCCCGCCTCTAACACAAGGGCTAAACACGAGGTTGCGTAAGAAAAGGTAGAGGAGATGACCCCTCAAAATCCAGACCGAACGTAGTGGGGATTATATATTGAGGGTATTTCTTGGGAATCATGTTGATGACATTTGACTAGAGGGCCTCGTGGACCTCAAATCTGTTTGATATCCTCAGTTGTCTTCCATACCAATTTTTTTTGTTACCCATGAAGGGATTCAGACTTTGTTATCCTTCTCATTACAATGAACTTGACTGTCGATTGTACCCTCCTGGTGAATGACTGCGAGCTGGAAACCTAGTTGCCAATTTTTATGGACTTACACGAGTGTCTATGGGGGTATACCATAGTACCTAGGGTGGATGTCGGATCACGCTTTGATGAATATACCTAGAGGGTGCTTACGTGTTTGATTTTCACTTGCACCAATACGTTACTCTAGTGTTTATTGGCATAACTATCATTCCCACTAGTTAGTTGTCTTCTTGATTTTCCTTTAGGAAATTTTAGTGTGTGCTCTATGCTCCCTAGTTTTCCATAGTGATTTAGTCAGTCATTTCTTTGGGTCTATGAACTAAGGTGGTAGATAGCCCATTCCATCGGTCGTGAGGACTCTTCGGCCTTCTTCTTGGAAACGTGGAGCCTCCTCCTTATTGGCGTTGTTTTTATACCACTGGTTCGCTAAAGTCAATGTGAGACTTTTACGGAATTGAATGATCCCGCAAGGGGATAACCTATGAATAATATATTCATGGAAAAATTTCTTGACTATACCAACCACAGAACCCCTTCGCAAGGGGATTCATATGTTTTTCCTTTCTTTGGAAATGTTGGTGTCTCTTTGATGCCCACTTTGTACATTCATGGGTTGAATGTGGGACTACCAATTTGGTTGGATACCATTCCAAATGTCATGAATGCACTTGATGATTATTAGTTAAGCACCTTATGTCATGGGAATCATGTTGATGTTCCTTTTTCAACAAAGTATTATCCTCCTCCTTCTTCCTTCTCCGATGAAAGTCTAGCTACTAGTAACCGGAAGTATAAACAAAATAGAAAGATGAAGAATAAAAGAAGAAATCACCAACCTCTGTGAGTCCCATTGGAGAAAGTTCATTAACCTCTACAATTCATGTTGAATACAAAAACCTAGCCTCTTCAAGTCATGTTAGGGGAAAGCACTCAACCTCTGCAAGTCATGTTGGGGAAAAATTTCCAATCACTGCTAGTCATAATGGTGATAAATCACTAACCTCTGCAAGTCATGTTGGAGATGTGAAATCAACCACTACAAGTCATGCTGGGGGCACAATTCTTGTCAATCCAGGTCATACGAGTGATATGTGAACAACCTTTTCTAGTCATTTTGGGGAAAAGCAACCAACCATTGTCAATCATGTTAGGGGAATTGATTTTGTTCAAAAACCTAGACAGATAGGACATAAGCCTAAGTTCCCTTGTAATCTTTGCAAGGGAGATCACCTTACTCATTTATTCCCTAGCCTTCCAAAGGCATGAATATTGTGGTTCTTGTCTGCAAGCTCTTCTGATTTTGAGTCTTCTAAGGTTTCCTCACAGTCTAATCAACCTTTGGTTGATGAAGTTCTCGTTGCGATGCAATCTTTGGTGGACCCCACTCTTATTTTGGGGGGTGATGCACCTTTGGACCATGTTTTCTCGTAGTCTATTCAACTAGTGATTGAGGAAGTGGTTGTGCCAATGCAATCTTCGGTTGACCCTGCTCTTCCTTTGCGAGGTGATGCACCTTCAGACCATGTTGTCTCATAGCCTATTTACCCAGTGGTTGAGGAAGTGGTCATGCTGATGAAATCTTCGGTTGATATCATTCTTTGCTTGGAGAGTGTTGAGTCTACCAAAGTGGTCATGTTGATGCAATCTTCGGTTGATCCCACTCTTCTCTTGGAGGGTGTCAAGTCTACCAAAGTGGTCAGGTCGATGCAATATTCAGTTGATCCCACTCTTCTCTTGGAGAGTGTTGATTATACCAAAGTGGTCATGCCAATGCAATCTTCGGTTGATCGCACTCTTCTCTTGGAGAGTGTTGATTCTGCTAAAGTGGTCACACTGATGCAATATTTGGTTGATCTCGCTCTTCTCTTGGAGAGCATCGAGTCTCCCAAAGTGGTCATGCGAATGCAATCTTTGGTTGATCCCACTCTTCTCTTGGGGAGTGATGTGTCTATCGAATATGTTTTTAACATTTCCAATTCAGTACTTTCATAACAAGTGGGAATTCCACTCACTTTGAGCACACCCCCTTCAAGTCCTAGGATGGTTTCCTTTGATTGGAATGATCTTGTTGAGCCTCACCTTCCTTCTTCTGCACCTTTTCAAATAAAGGTTGAATTTAATTAAAAAAACATTTATCGATGTATTGTGGATGAAGGAGCCTCTGCAAGTATTTTATCCTCCTCGGCTTGGTAAGATTTGGGTTCTCCCGACCTTGTGTCTACATTGTATGAGTTGTTGGATTTTGACAGATGTCCTAGTGAATATTTTTGGATTCTTCCTCAGTTACCTATCTCGTTAGGTGGGAATATTATCCTTGTCGATTTTATAGTGGCTCAAGTCCCGTTAGATTTCAATATACTTCTCGGGCGTGATTATGTATATGCTATCAAAATTGTGGTGTCTATGCTCTTATGGGTGATGCATTCCCCTCATAATGGAAGCATTGTCACCATCGACTAGCTAGCATTTGATAATCACCATCCTAATTCGACCTTAGTTCAGGATGCCCCTTTATATGTTCCCATTGTTCATGTAGACTCCACCCCGCCACAGGTTAATTATGTGGCATTTTATCCACGATGTTCAATTTCTTCTGAGAAAGAACCTTTGTAATCATGTTTTCCTTCTCAAGACATGGTGTCGACAATTGATCAGTATTTTTATAGAATGGGGGCATGGGAGCCCTTGCTTCCCCCTCTTGGTCCGAGTGATATCGAGTTTCCTTTTCAGTATGATATCATTGTTTGTAGATCCTCGAGCCCTAGTTCTTGTGATTATTCATTCATAGAATATGATAGTCCTAGCCAAAACCTTCATCGTCATATGGAATATGGTCAATTTGCTTTTCACTTTGGGATTGTTGACCCTCCTTGTTCATGTGATTTCTCATATTTTGAATTTCCTTTGGATGATGGTATCCTTGAAGCCATGACTATGGTTTCTATACCATGGGAATAATTTCACCATGTTTTGTAGTTTCTTAGCTTTTGGGAGACTTTCCAGGTTGACTATCGAGGAGACTCCTAGTCAAAGCTTAGCAACGAGATCTACCTGAACCAATACTATGCATGAGTCGTAAGGCTTTGTGGTGCCTTGTACCATATTATACAGTCCAAGTTTGTTGTTTTAAAGTTTTGTATTCAGTAGCACCTGTTATTTTCCAAAGTTTCTATATATATTGGATCTATTAACTTCTGGATGAGTGTTATTGACCTTATATGCAGGATCTTGGAGACATTTTTCTTTGACATTTTTTCAACGTATCGATACATTCTGACAGGTTTTGACCTCGAAACCGACATATAGGTTATATTTTTCCCTACTTTCATTTTTTGATTATTTGTTTCCTGGTTCATTTAGCCTTAGGATCGACCCCATTGAATTGCGACACTAACCTTCCTTGCTGATAAGTGTGTCGTACTTTATGTGGTAGAACCTTCCTTCCATGGGCATCCTAGTTAGAGACTTGTTTTCCATTTGGTTCCCATGATGAAGTACTCCATAGGCATGGGAGTCCTTTTAGTCCTACCATGAATTTATGTTGAAGCCTCATTCTTCTTCATAATGTTTTTCTGGCATACCCGCGAGACTCCCTAATGAGCACAGTTTATTGTCTTTAAAGCTGGCTTTAAATTTTGAAAGAAACATCTAACGAGGTTGTATTTATTATTTTCTATTTTGTCTGGATTACTTGAGAAAAGAAGCCTCCCTAGAGTCTTCTTTAAGCCCTTTTCAGACTCTCAAAAATTGAAAATATTCTCAAGCGATTGTGTTTCCCTTCACGCTCGCCAAACTTAAATTTGAAGGAACATCTGTCCAACAGTATTTTACCACTTTTTTGGTCTGAACGACTAATTTTATGAATAAAGGTATGCTCTAGGAACTTTGGTTCGCTAGAAGAGTATTCTCAGGCGTAATTTTAACCCTTTTTCGGGCCTGAGAGACTAATTCTTCAAAAAATGAACATTCTCCTTGGTTTTGGTTTATTTCTTTTTCATGCCTTGAAGATTACTTACGAAAAAGGAAACCCCTCGGATTCCATAGTTAATCCCTTTTTAGACTCCCTAAATATGAAAAGATCGCCAAGTGACCTTGTTGCTTTCACACTCATTAAATTGGTCCAGAAAGAACATCTACTTGGCATGAGTTTAACCCTTTTTCCAGTCAGTAGATTATTTCGGAAAAAGGTACACCTCGGGATATTTGTCTCGCCCGAAGAGTTCTCCTAAGCTATATTTTATACTTTTTCAGGCTAAGGAGACTAAAACTATAAAATGGTTGTGAGTCTATAGTTAATCTCTTTTCAGACTCCTTAAAATTGAAAAGATAGCTAAGTGATATTGTCTTAATCACACTCGTTAAAATTGTATTGAAGAGATGTCTTTTCGGTATAATTTTAACCCTTTTTCGAACCGAATAGACTAATTGTGAAAAAGGAACACTTTGGTGTCTTATTTTAGCGTTTTTCAAACTCTCTAAACGTGAAAAAACCACCGAGCTTACCTTCTTCGGGATCGTAAAAATTTGCATAGGAATCTTGTTGTGTCATGCTTAATCGCATCGCATGTCTTATCTTTGAGTATTTGGCCTAATGTTGCCTCCATGTTTCTCTCAACTGAACCTTTAAAACATTCTTTAAACACAAGACTTGCAACAATGTTTTTCTCTGCAATCTGACACCTTGACCCATGGAGGAATTTTTTCGAGTGTCCTTATCCTGCACATGTCTCCTTGCACCGAGAATCAATATGTTACATGCGTCTGGAACTATTTTTCTTTCCTGCAATACTCTTTCCTCCGTTGTAATGTAGTGTTCTTTTATTCTTTTTCAAGCTCATTAAAAAATTGAAGACAAAAAAATCAAATATTCCAAAAAGAGGGGACGAGAAATACACTCTTTTTTCGGTAGCAAGATAGTAACCCTTGTACAAAGCACATCCTTTTGTTTGTTCATCAAGCATTGGGATCTAGTATGACCTTAGGAAGCCATTCTCTCTACATAGAGTTATGTCCTCCTCCATTTGGTTACTCTTCCAAACATATGGATAGTTTGTTTGGCCTCCTGCATCACAAACTTATGTTAATATTACACTGTCCGAGTCTGATCATATTTCATGATTTTTTCCAAGAGAAGTTTTATCCAACCTAATTCAACCATTCTACAATTTGTCTCTTGATTTTCATGAGTCGGCCATCTCGAGAGTCCAGTCAATTCCAGATTCAAAATCAATGAAGTTATATGCTTGATTATTGAGATCCCCTAGTATTGTTTCGACGGCTTGTCGAAGACCTCAGAGTAGTGAGTCTTACACTCATGTTGTACTCCTACCTGGGTTTTTGAATATCTTAAAGTTGTTTCTCGAGCTATGGTGTTCTCATGTCCAGTTGCATGCTTCAATACTTCTTGAAGATGCATATTATATTGTACTTGAATATCATTGAATGATTTTGAGATGTAAATCTACTCTGTATTTCTCATGGCTACACTTTATATAAACATTTATATTACATGGATCTGCAATGTACTTGATTGGAATCCATGATTAGTTTATCCCGAGCATGGGTATGCCCTCCTTGGATATATTATTGTTATTTTGTTGATGGCACGCTCCTGAACTCTAGTCCCGGGCTCACTTGACTCTGTGCCTTCCCACTAGTAAAGATGTTTTAATTTATTTCGACCATCAGTTTCTCTTCTAACCTCACACATTAGGGGGCATCTGTTATAGCCCTAAATTCCCTACCTATGCATACATGGCATTGTCCTTTCTACTTGCACAATTTTCCAAATTAATGTTGAGGAACTCTCTTTAAAAAACCATTTTTTGGAGCATGTACACGTCCTGTTACATTACTGCTCACATACATATGCTATATGCATACTAGAAATCCCACATACATACACCAGCTGCATATTAGAAAATCCACATACATACGCTAGCTGCATACTAAAAAACCCACGTTTACCTCTAAAAGTTTCAAAAAATAAAAAGTTGTAAGGAATTCGGTAGATTTTACGGGCTATAGTCAGTTTCCCAACCATTTTACCCCTTGTAGCCCATCCCCAAACCAATTAAATATATTTTTATCATATAAAATGAGGTTTTGGGGTCTCATTTCATAATCAAGCATTAGAACAAAGAAACTCTACCAAAATACCTTTCCCTATCAATCCAAGCCTTGCAACCCTTCCTGATATTTGGCCTCAACATTCCTCCTACATCCCTCTCCCTATAAAATCCCTTCCATATTTCCCAAGGATATCAATTGATTGTGAGAGGTACTACGAGGATTATGCACTTGGAGTAGTAGTAAGAGGAGCCCGGACCAGGTTCGCGGAGCGCTTAGCCGATCAAGAAGGTTGTAATCATTGTAATCTTCACATATTAATAAAAGACTCATTTTTTGTCCCAAATATTGTGTTTATTTGCTCTCATTTTATTTATGCATATAAATTTATATCTGAACACTAACATGGGTAAGTATAGATAGTATATCTTGTAGCTTTTTGTTTCTCAAGTTTCTTGTAGGTCATCTTTGGGAGGAGACCGATAATCTAAGAAACTACAAAGGTGAAGGAAGTATACATTAGACGATATGACATAAGGTACATGCTCTTTTCCTTCTCTTGTCTTTTTATTTAAAATTGTTTAGGGTAGCCTAGAACTAGGACTGTATTTTAATGGATATATTTTCTTTGCCTATACTTTGACCCTAGTATAGTAATAGGGGGATTTCCCCCACTAGAAGGTACATGATGACTTTCTGTCATTAGCACTATATATATCTCTAATTTATTTTACTACTAGATAGAGCTCTAATTAAACAATATGATTTTTAATTCAAATAACTCTTTCATGTGAATGTGCTCAAGAAATTTTAGACGTTGAAGGAAAAATTCATCTATTGAACAAGCACTTTCATAACAACAATTTTTCACAACATCACATGTTACTAGTTACTATCATGACTCATTGTTTAATATTTTTTCAAAACTAGCATTTGAGTTTAATGTGACTTATTTGAGGAAGTGGCTATCCCAAACCTTTTGCAATCGATTTACTGCACATGACACTAGAGAAATAATGTGCCTCAATAGATACCGTCTTCCTAACATTATCCACTAGTAATGATTTATTGCAAATTGGTGGGGATATGCAATCAATTTCTCAACCTTGTACAATGAAAGAAACATAGAAGACAAAAAAATTGCAATCCAATGGTTGTGTGAACTATTTAACATAAACATATGCATCTAAAATATTGAATTGCAAACACTTGGACAAGAATTCCATTCAACATGTGTTTCTTTAAAGGCAGTACATACCTCATCAGTCAAACTTTTACATATTCACCTCCACATTTCCATTTATTGCTCAAATTCCACTTTGAAGATAATTGTCCCAATGTGTCTATTACTAAAATAAATGTTGTTACCAATGGAAATATAAATCAACATAAACTAAAACGTTCAATGCACATAGAAAACAATATGCTCAAAATCCCATCTAATCTTGTAATAAGAAATCAACTAAATCATGTACATGGTCACAAAAGATACCGAGAAAATGAAAAAATAGTTTCCACACATAGATGAACAACCACTTGGAAAATTATATATCAATTAGAATGCTTTGAATAAGTAATAAATACATCTATCAAAAAAACAATAATACGAATTTCCGGGATAGCATTAACAATATTGTATCATTGAAATAGAAAATAAGGACAAAATGATACTTTGAACATCAAAGAAAATAGAAACACATCAAAATGGTAAAAGAAATTGTAATCTATTTAGAAACAATTGAAGATACACTTACCTCTGTATGTTATATTTGTGAATGCATACACTGTCAGAAAAACATGCATGGGATTGATAATGAGATTTTATCCTATTTTTTGACTATTGGTGAAGCATCAATAGTCCTTTCATTAAATGATAAAATATGATAATAGTGCCAAAAAGTTATTTCCAACAATAAATTGCCTACTTTTGCATCACCATTTCATATCTATGCAACAAGAAATTTGATAGTTGTTCTATATGTTTTCAATTTATCTAAGAACGCTGGTACACTTAATCTTATCAAACAGGGTTTCCTATGTACTTGTGAGGTACTGTTCATTTTTTGCATAAAACATGGAAACTTGAATTGAATGGGATAAATAAATTGTATGTTATAGATTAACTTCTAATCAAATAGAAGCTCCTATTCTAATTTTGCATACTTATTGAAAATAATTACAAACAATAAATTTTATTCTAGCATTTCACTCATAGTGAAAAGTAACTTTAAATAACATAATAATTAAACTACTAAAAAATGAAAATTGACAGGTCCAATCAAAGTTTAGCTTGGGGCTATCTCATTGGGACTAATACATAGACAAGAAAGGTTTGCAGTCTATATATTGTCCTTTGCTCTGAAAACCATACTCAAAAGAAAAACGTGTCATTCATAATTCAAATTAACAAAGAAACAACATAGTCATCACTATGATAACAAAGTAAAATCTAGTACTAGAAATGAAACTAAAAACACAAAAATAAAATGGGTAGTCTATTACCTTTGAGTGGTCCCTTTCTCATGGGTTCTAGTTTCCTTAAGAGACTATACTAATGATGCTACAACACTCACAATTGGAAACACAAGCTCAACCTTTGCATTAAAGATAATGAAAGTGTTTTTACAAATCTTATATCAGTCTGTTTGCTGACTTGCTCGCTCCTTACTAACTTGTATCTAGATTTTCTCTCTCAAATATGTAAACATTGTTCTTTGTGCCAAGTTTAGAATAAAAATCAAAATGCTAACATTTTTTAAAATGCATAAAAATTTCAACAAGATACAACAACATTTATCCTTTGTCTTCATCGCACTGGGTGAGAGAAAGGATATAGATTGGCTACCCGAGATTTTGTCCATGTTCTAGAGGTTAGATTTGGTTATAGATGCTTAGACCATGAGCTAAAATCATGCCTATGTGACTTGCATTCTCCCAGATGCCAAGATTAACACGTTGAGGATGAAACCATCTGTGTATATGCCCATGACATCATCTAGAATTTTCATGAGAATAGGTAAGGTCATTACAGTATGTTTCAAGCATTAAATTCTTGTTCCATCCTTTATCATCTTGTGATTGATGTTGTTGTGCAACTTCCTCTCGACCATAGGTAAACTGATGATTGAGGTTGTTGATGGTAATATATTTATTCCATTCCAAATAGTCAATATGCACTCATCTACAAGTTTATCACATAATAAAAATGGCCTAGGCCATAACAAGTCATCGTAACAAACCAAATATTCCTTAAGACCATATCTATAGATGAGAAAAGAACTAAATGAAATCCAAAATATATAAATAAATCTAAGATCCAATCATCAACAAAATAGCCTTTTCTTGTGAGAGATGTAGGGTTTAAGAAGAGTTATGGATAGGTAAAAGTAGGTTGTGATATGAAAGAAATATACCATGTGGGGAACCCATAAAATATAGAAACTATGAGTAAGTTGACACCTTTGGAAGATAGTCTATTATCACCAAGAATGGGTTTTGCACAAATACGAACTTAGTTACATAAAAGATCAACTTGGGATAATTAGAACGATCATAAATGCTCCTATAGCTTTAGACAAAGTCTAAATAGAATTACCTAGATTTTTGACTAACCCATTGATAGTGGAAATAATATTAAAAAGGAAAATGGAATACAAAAATGCATACTTGTCAGGAAATGTACAAACAAGAAATGTCATGATTGATATTAATGACTCATGGAATGCTCCACTTTATTGTAATGAACGCATTGTTATCAAGGATCAATGGGAAGGAATTTTCAATAGAAACATTGAACAAGTTGCTCTTAGCCTATGAATTGAAGAAACCCTTCATTCTTTTGATGATGATGAATATAAAGATATGAATTGAAGAAACTCTTCATTCTTTTGATGATGATGAAAATAAAGAGCCCGTATCTAAAAAAATTGTACATGGCTATAAACAATCCCATCTAATAGATGACTTGGATAATAAGATTATACAAATTGCATGATAAGCAAGTTTCAAGCCACTAAGGATTTTCTAGGACAAGATTTTACAACAAATGAACGTTTCTACAGTGTTTTATGGATATAGCCAACCTGAAGACATTGCCAATCATTTCTCTTACTAGAAAATAGCAAAATGGGAGCTCTTGCATGTTTCTAGAGACTTATAAATACGTATTACAAACATTTTGTTCAAAGCAATCCACATTCTCATACATCAAATTTCCATTTGTGCTGAGATTTTTGTACACAAAGGAGAATTTAAAGAAAGTAAACTAGTTTCAAAAATTTCCATTTGTGCTAAGATTTTTGTACACAAAGGAGAATTTAAAAAAATAAACTAGTTTCAAAAGAAATCAAGTTGAAAAAAAAAACTTGAAAAAGTATTGAAATCATCAATTGCATGTTGATATCTCAAAAGAATACACACTTCACCTAAATATTTTGAAAACATGGAAAAACAAAATTGCAATGATTCAACAATTTGACCCTCCTACATTCCGTGTCACATTCACACATGTTGAACATATTTGAGATCCATTATGCCTTGCCCTACATGAAATATAAATAAAGGATTCAAATATACGTGAAAATAACATTACGAAATATACTAGAGTCATTGATTAGAAAACATCTTATCATTTGCATTTGGTACTATAATCATTGAATGGCGGCACTCAAAAATTTGTTATTAATGAACAATGAGTTGTTTGAAGAAGTGGCAAACTACTTGGTAACTGAATTCCAAAATAGAGGCTATGAACATGAGCATGGGTTGATTTGTATTCAAGGTGATTATATTTATGGATAAGCCTCCAATGACGATATNTATATATATATATATATATATATATATATATATATATATATATATATATATTTATTATTTGATGAAGACCTCCTATAGATTCAAATTCACCACCACACAAGAACTTGTAAAAACTATTGGCAATCTACATGTAGGTTTATATATATATATATATATATATATATATATATATATATTAATTCAACATTATTTAATGAAGACCTCCTACAGATTCAAATTCGTCACCACACAAGAACTTGTAAAAAATATTGGCAATCTACATGTAGGTTCATTTTTCCATTTCCTCCAATGGATAAATTTTTTATATTGCATCCATTAGAATGAACATGATGAAAAAGTTCACAGACAAAAAGTAGAAGAATTGTTTTCTATTTTACATCAAAAGATCCATCCTAGAAACAAGTATTTTAAGACAATCTTGTCTGGACTTATTAGCTTAACTAGAGAGGAATGCATATTGCATTGAATTATACTCTTTCATGCTCTATTCTTTTATTAAAGAGATATCCATCATACATATGGATAAATGCATTTGCTAAAATAATTCCAAATCTATGGTATCCAAATATAGATACACAACTCATCTTAGATGCTTATGTTGTAGTAATGTATTGTATCACATACATCACAAAGATGGATCACAACATGACAAATGCATTTAAGAAAATCAAAGATGAATGTCTTTGTAATAATGATAGAAAGATGGAAACTATTTGTAAGCTTGGCAATGCACTTCTCAACATGCAAAAAATGTCTAATTGACAAGCTATCCACATTTTCCTCTCACTACCAATGTGAAGCAAGCACATGCGAAAACTCATTCACATAATCCTTCTCAAAGGCTATTTTGGGAACAACACCTCTTGATTGAATTGCTCAACCTATTATGTTCTCTCCTAGAGTAACAAGTTATCCAAATCTATCCCCTTGTAGTGAACTTAGTTTTCTTTTTTTCCAACAATTCTTGCAAGAAAGAGTAACTAATCTAGCATGACCCTTGGGAAAAATCATTTCACATTGAGTAATATAATTGACCACTAATTATTTATGATCTCAAGATCACTTCCTTGTAGAATTTGTTTTATAATACGCTCATTAATTGTATGGCTTGATAATATTACTTGCAGGGTCCTTCAATAAATTTCATCTAGGGTTGGATAATGATATCCCATGTTTCTTAAAAAATAGTACAAGACAACTAAATGAGCCTTAGGGATTTATGATAACCCTATAATTCAAGGCCTTCTTCGAATCAATGACTACAAGAGGAAGTTTACAAATATTATTGATGTCAAAGGTTCTTTTGGAAATTATTTCAAGGCATTTATTTAAGACCATCTCTAGAAGCGTTCATGAGAAACTTTGTAGTGGAAATTACTAGTAATGATTAACAAATTCGTCAAAGAATTTTTCCCTGTAGACTAATCTTTGGCTCTTAGATGTAATTTTGTAAACATCTAGGTATCCTTAGAGTCTTGTTTTATGGATTTTGAAGAATACTTTGGTTCTTCTCTTGTCCTCCTCTATTAATGTACGCTATCCCTAATTTGGGAAACTTGAGATCTCCTAACCTCACTCATTCTAAGGGCATGACTATATTGGGAAGAATAGTTTTGTAGCTAAAGGTTGAAGAGCTCATATTCTCACTAAAACATTTTTTTTTTCTTTTTCTCTTTCATTTACTTTTTTAAAAGAACTTCTTTTAAACTCAAAGGAAGCATTACAACTAGCCTGAAGAAGTTGGGTAACATAAGAAACCCACTCGCAAGAGAGAAATTCCCTTGAGAGAATTGAACCTTCATGAGTGAAATAACATGTCACTGTCTTCACATGTAAATGACAATCCCATCAAAAACTCAAGATCAATGTTTCCATTGACCATAACAATATTCCTGACAAAATTTCTACTAATGGTCTCAATAGCCTTCCTCTCAAACTCTTCATCTTAAAAAATGTGTAATATATGGATAAATAAGAATGCTATAAAAGAAGGGATTTTATGGAACATTGCATAGTTGTTTTTGCTTGACTCCATGCTCTCGCATCCTTGGTTTAGACACAATATAAACTATGCTAAATTGATCGCATGCACTAACAACTAGGTTGTATGAGCTTCCAAAATATGGGTTAGGAGGTTGGGATGTGTGTGTCTGTAATAGATTGATAAATAGGAATGTTATTAAAGAAGGGATTTGTTGGAACATAGTGCATTTGTTCCTTCTTCACTCCATGTGGACCCTTGCATGTGGTGTTGAAAAATATGAAATATGTTAGTTGGATTTTTCACATGTGCTTTTTGACCTAATATATGATGATATATGATTTGCTTGATGGTTATAATAGGATTCTAACAAGATGGAGTATGAACATTCAACAATAATGTTGTTTTTTTGTGAGCCAACATCTTTTTTTTTGTAATATTTCTTTCACCATTCATGCTTTGAGTGAATCTTTTCAATGAACTGTCATCTCTAACATCTATAATGGTGCCCCTACCTTTCATTGTGCCTAGGAATACTCCAATATAATTAGGAATAATGGATGGAATAAACCCACTAGAAACATATTATCAAGAAACAATAAAATTAATACACATGAGGTCCCATTCAAGGTACCTGAAACTTCTTCAAATTAAATAGTCATTAAAATGATCTGGATAACACACCTCCCTCGATCACAACTCATCCATCATTATGTTTGTCTAATACCTCCAGTGCCAAGTCATTCAACCTTCATAAATATCTATAAAATGAATACAACTCATATTGGTATCATTATTTACTCTAATATGCATTTTTATGATAATGTCAGAACATACCTTGACAGTGCTTTGAAGCACCTTATAATCCTTGTTTTTTGGACTAGCCCATCATCATCCTAGATTCTAACATGGATTTACTCGATGAGAACAAACTAAAAATGTGATAGATATATAACTAAACAAAATTGATGAATAAGAACCTCTTGGTTTCGAGAATAATTTATTGGAGCCATCTAATCTTGGAGCAAACCTCCCTCAATCTAAAGGAGCGACAACAAAGTCAACATTGACTATGTTGTTTCTCCATTGGATCAAGGGAGGTCTGCTCCAAGATTAAATGAATCCAATAAATTATTCTCTAGTGAAAAGGGCCAACCATGTGAAGATGGAAGCTCCTATGGCCTCTCCTCCCCTTCACATCACTCTTAAATCCCCAATACCCAATCTATATTATAATAGAAAATATGCATTAAAAATATTCAAAATTGATAGAAGGTGATTGTAAAGCTAAGCAAGAAAGCTAAGATAAAATAAGTACAAAGTTGTTTGATTTCCTTTTTCTTTGAACATAAGTATCACAATTTAATAGAATTGGATTTGTTTTATCTCTCTATCCATATTTTACTAACCATCTATATTATTGTTATCCACATTTTTGGTTATCAAGATGATGAAATGATTATGACATGGTGATAGAAGATCTAACTCTTCTTTAAGATCATTTTCATGAAGAAAGTTACACTTGTCAGTTTCTCAAAAATCACTCTTTTGAAGATAGTACGCAGGCTGCATATATATTGTCCTGCGGAAATGCTTGA